>JAQGBH010000006.1:0-124784 GCA_034698265.1 Sminthurinus aureus
ACCCTGCGCGACCTCTAAAACTTATTTTAATGAACTGAAATTTTCAGAGGTTGTTTTTTACACCAAAAGGAACAATATGAGGGGGCGCTGACTTAAATTTTCTCAAAACATGTATTTTTAAGGCACTCTAGTGTACAGTGTACAGTGTACGTGTACAGTGTACAGTGTAGACTAAAAGATTGGAGATCGGAGATTGTGGATGCTGGATGTTGGATGTTCTGAATCAGATAAAGATAAAAATGAGATGAAAGGCAGAGAGAGAGAGAGAGAGTGTAGAAAAAGTAGGATGTCGCATCGTCCAGATTTGAGTTGATTTGACGTCGTGCTCAGAATTTGTGAATGGGAAAGAAATGTAGAGGACAGAAGAAAATGGAAAAGTAGAAAATCTCTGGCTCTGGCTCTGGCACTAACTTAATACACCAGAAAGAGGAGGAGAAGAAGACAAGGCAAGACAAGGATGATGACGACGGACTGGACTGGTCCAACTCCAACTAGAACTTCTACTCGGGAAAAGTGATAGGTGTAGGGAGGCATTCATTGAATTAACGTGACATCCGCACCCCGTAACCAACTTTAGCAACTTTTCGAGCAAGCGTTTCATATCAAACAAATCTCAGTTTCAGCTCCATTCTCGATTCTCGATTCTAGATTCTCGATTCTCACAAAAACGTACTTTAATCTCCCAGATATTTGTACAACATTAACCATTAACTATTTAGTATTTAGTATTTAATGTTTAGTCGTTTTTTTCTGCGTGTCTTGTGTCTCGTGTCTACTCACAATTCACAACTCACATTTTGGTCAGCCCCTTTGATAATTTTTTTGCATGTGTGTGTTTTTGCAGTTCTCAGTTTCCAGTTTCCACACGAGCGGATTGATCAAACTTGCATGAATTGTAATTACTAAATTATGATGCTCTGTCTCGTGTCTCGAGTATCGAGTCTCGTAGTTCGTAGTTGAATTGATAATTTAAGGTGGGCTGGAAACGGAGAAGCAAAAGGGAAAATTTCAAATAATCATCCATAATTAATGAATCCAAGTGCTCCAAACTCCAAACTCCAAACTCAAACTTCGATATTTCATAACATGGTGAACTTTGAGAAATGCACGAGTAAACTGGAGACTCGAGACTGGGCGATCATAATGATAATCATGTTTGTTAAGGAAATAATTATGATCGCTCCTTCTCTCTAAATTTACATTTACAATAGGTTGCAACAGCACAACACCGCACCGCTATGAGCTGAGCTACAATTACTGATATAAAGTTGTCGAGGGGAATTACACATTAGAAATTACACAGGAAAATTATTTGTAGATATTTCTGCTTTCTGTTTCTAGGTATTTTGTACCTAGTTTACTGGTTTACACATGCGGGAAAATTACTTCACAGGCAAAATCAACCACACACAGAACACAACTCAAAACACGCGTTTCATTCTGGTGGCTCAATCTCAATCTGAATCTGCTCCATCCATCTATATTCTGTGCTGCGTAGCGTAGTACTAGGTACTCTATAATAAATTTATTACACATGACGGGACATGATATGTTGCTCGTACATTGTACAATGTACAATTTACACTGTACATTTCCAGTGGTCGTTTGAAAATTCCCAATTCCAAGTGAAGCCATACCTTTGCCCGTTGTCCGTTGTTTAAAGCAGTTGATGTGGATGAGGATTTATTTTAGAGTCGTGAAAGTTTGCAATTTAGCTGGAACTGGAACTGGAATGGATGGAGCTGTAATAGAGTTGAACTGAGTTTTGTTGGATGTTGGATGTTGGATGGACGTGTAGTGTGTTGTGTGTTGTAGATTGTAGAATTTTGGGTATGTGGAAACGTGGAAGCGTTGGCATGTGTAATTAGAGTGGTGGTGGCTTTAATTAGCAGGTTTGTACAAGGGAAAGGCAGAGGCTGAACCTGAACCTGAATCCGAATCCAAATCCAAACCTCAATCCAACTACCATGGCTCGGATCTCGGATCTCGCATCTCTATTTGTAGTTTTTTCTCAGCTCTCAGTTTGAAGTTCATTGCTTCAAGAGGAATGGAATGGCTGGAATGAAATAGGAAATAGCGCAAGTGGTGAGGTCGTGTTATTCATTCCTTCAAATTTCCTACAGTCTACAGTACAAAAACACAAATTTACACATGCACTCACTCAATGTTCAATTCTCATTGCTCAACGCTCAGTGATCAAGAGTAGAGACTGGAGACTGGAGACTGAGTCATGCACATCGCACAACACAATAAACCAGGAACGTGGGCTTAATGATCCTCACTATCTGCCTTCTACCTTCTCTCTGTAGATTTCGTGTACTTTGTTGAATTTCCTCGTCTTTTCTCTTCTCCGTCAACCATATTCACTATTTATTATCGCATGTACAGTGTAGTTTGTAGTTTGTAGTTAGTAAACTGAAAGATCATTATCACGTGAATATCATCCGGCGAACCTGAAATAAAGTCTACTCTTTTCTATGTTTAATGAAAAGGAGAGCAAGTGCAATGAGAACGAGAGTGAGAGTGAGAATGAGAATGAGAATGAAATGGAGTTTTGAGCCTTGCGTTTTGATCATGATGCTGTTGATGATGATGAGTACTGATTTAGTCATTTTTCCCCGTACTCTTTGAAATGTTCCACAATTTTTATTACTTGAATCTAGAATCTAGAATCTAGATTCCAATTTAAAGGAACACACACACGGTGGACTGTGGACTCTTGTCTAATTTGAATACACCTATTTGAGTCATACATTTGCATAGGAAAAAGATTAGGGAAGAAAACTGTCTGAATTTTGTACGAGGGACGCTGACGCTGACGCTGACGCTGATGATCACAGTGACAATGGCAGTGACAGTGAAAAGAACGAAGAACTGAATTATTTGTATTTCTACTCACGATGAATGCAGAAAGTAGATGGCAAGTTTAGAGTTTTGTCCTTTGAGTTTTGAGCTTTGTTTTGTTCCTTTTTATTACATGTGCATTTCATACGTAGATTTTTCCCTTGAAAAATTCGCTCTTTTTCTTTTTCTTGTTTGAAGTGTAGGCAATAAAAAAATCAGAATGAAAAGTAGAAGCAAGAGCAAAGTTCCAAAGTTCCAAAGTTCCGAAGTCTCAAGACTCAAGACTCAAGTGAGAAAGAAGACGCACTTTACTCTTTGCTTGTTTTAGCCTGTGAACTGGATTGACATTTTTAATACGCTCATAAAATCCGAGTTGTGAAGAAAATTGAGACGGAAGCTTTAGTCTCTTTCCTTTTCTTGTTTCTTGCAAAGTCAAATGTTAACAGCTTGATTCAGACTTGAGAGTTGAAAATGCTTGGAAATCCCAATATGTGCAAATGATATACAGCTCCAATCTCCAATCAGCAATCACTTGCACACACAAAGCCAAAGGCAAAGGCAAACAGATGGAAGGCTGTAAAAAAAGAAGAAAGAAATATTGTGTAAAAGTTTGTAAAATCCAAAATCCATGTAGAATTTAGAGTTGAGAGGCTTCTCGGATTGAGAATCAAAAGTGTTGTGTTTTTTACCCATTTCCATTTCCATTTTATTCTCACACATTTCAACAACTATTTTTTTCCCTGTTCTCATAATTTTAGTTTAATTTCCTTCTTTTAGATTTTAGAGTTTAGATTTTAGAGTCAAGTCAAGTCAAAAGTCAGGATCTTGATTTCTTGCTCAAATCTAAACCAAACTAAACTAATCTAAAATACACTTGAGTTTAAAATACGAGGAGCATTATTACAGTGTTAATAATAGAATGATAGAGTGGGGTGTTTGAACTTTTAGCAAAATGCAAACCATTATCTTGTCATTTGTCATGCTTTTAAAATAAAAAGAACTCATTCAGGAAAAAACATGGTAAATGCAAAAGGAAAAGTCTAGCAGGAAAGTAAATTGAATTGCAAATCACTTGCGATTACGTCAACGAGATTTCTTCAAGTAATAAAAATAAAAGTAATAAATAAATAAAGTAAATGTTATTCTGTTCGATAGACACATGTCAAATGTCAAACTTCGAGTCATGGCTTATTTTTATGACTGGATTTTATTACGTAAGAAGATTACCTGAGTTTGAAACTGAATCTGAATCTGGTTCAAAATGCAGGGGCCAAACAAAGAAATGCAAGTGAACTGATACGGATAAGTCGTTATTAATGTCAGTCATCATCATCGTCATTATTTACCATTTACCATTCAACATGCATTTCAAATCAGATCTCCAGAATCAGATCTCCAGTCCAAATTTAAAAGGCATGTGAAATATGAAATGTGGACGGGAATGCTTGTGCTGCGTTTCAAATCTGGATCGTGTATTTTCCATGTTGTTGTTTATCCCTGCATTTGTATTTGTATCCTAATCCTAATCTTTCCATTTTAGATTACTCTAAATTCTCAATTCTCAATTCTCAAGTCTTAAAGTTTAAGCCCCAGGCACTTTGATATAAAACACACATGTGCATTGTGCATTGTACACATGGTCTCTGCCCCCACAACTTTATTTAAGACATGGGCATTGTCCAAGTACTTTGTACAATGTAATGCACCTTTTGAGTTTTGAGATAAGTATAACTCTGGAGCATAGACCATGCCATACAATTGACTTTGAACTTGATCCATTCATCCATTTCCATTTTCCTCACTCCATATAAAGTCTGGAGAAGAATTATGGGTTATTATGATGATATTGTACGCTGTTTTGATGCTTGAACGTTGAGCGTTCCAGTATCAAAATCAAAAAGTATTCTGTATTATGTATTATGTACTACCAACGTGTGCAAGGAAACCTCTATTAAATTCTCCCACCTGAGAAAATATACCCAATCACAATGCTCTGTGTACTCTAGATTTCTCCATGTCAAATTTCAAATGTCAAATGTCAAATGTAGAGATTAGTCGAGTACAAGAAACCATACTACACTGTACACTGTACACTGTTATCTTGAGGATATTGTCTACTTGATACAAATACAAATGGGCGCAACGGAGAAGAGGTAATAAAATAATGGACACATTTAAAATGTGAAATACACAAAATGGGCTCTTACAAGATGTGAAACGAAAAGAGGCTGAGGAACAAGAAGAAGAAGAAAGATAGAGACGAAATACCTCACTCTCAAAACTAAAAACTCAAAACTCAAAATGTGTAAACACAGACTGATAAATAAACAAACAAAACCTGGTTTTTTTTTCAAACCACCGAACCCTGAACAGTGAACATTGGAGATTTTGAGTTTGTATGTTTAACATTCTTTTTTCCTCAGCTAATCTTATCTTTTCCAACTCTCACTATTAGTCAATACTCAATCCTCAATACTCAATACTCAATTTTAAATGCTCCATACTCAGTTTTGATGTTAGTTTAGCCACACTGTCTTACAATAGCTCTTACAAAAGGCAGTAGAGTAAAATACAGAATGATTCAAACCACGGTTTTGACATTTGAATTAACCGCCTAAACAATAAACAGTAAACTTGTCGCGTTCTTTAATGTATCTGAAATTAATCATGGCTGATTTGTGTATTAAATCATCATGATGATGATGCGGATCGCGATGAGATATTGAGAATTGTATCAGTAGCAGAATTGATTATGCAAGAGAGTAAATAGTAATTTAGAATTTAGAATTGAGACTGGGGAAAATTTCCATAAAACACAAACACACGTCAAGATTAGGCATTAGGCAGAGAAAGGAAAGGAAAATTCAAGTCAATCAAGATAGTTGAAATGATGTGATGAGACGAGAAAAGGAAAAGAGGAGGCGAGTTACACAGTCTCAGTTTGAAGAGTGTCAGTTCAAGTGATCGAGTATGTGTATGTGTATCGTGTATGCAAATCATGGAGAAGGCTGGCGCTGGCTCTGGCTCCTCACTTTACGCCATTCGCAATGCTAATCATGTGGATAAGTGGATAAAACATCAAGACATACACAAATTTAGCCTTACATTCTCAATTCCCAATTTCTAATTTATAAGCTCTTTTCTTCACTTTGTCTTGTCCCTTTATAACTGAAGCAAAGTCAAGTCGATTCAAAGCCAGTTTAGTTCAGCGTTCAGTAGCCGACTCTCCAAACTCCAAACTCGAAACTCGGCAGGCAAATTATGTGGATCTAGATCTGGCTGAGAAGTGAGAATGAGCGTGCTTTGGAATTTATTAATAATGCATTTTTCTCATCAACTCTTATTTGCTCTCACACTGTGTAAAATCTGGATGGAAAATTGTAGGCAAAAATCCCAAAGCCAACCAATACAAGTTCAATCATGCCTTTTCATACCAAGTGAAAAATTATTATTTAAACTACCAAATTCCTCCTGCAATGTACGTTGTAAATATTTCTAGAATCTAAAGTCGAGAGTCTAGAGTCTCGAGTCTCGAGTTTACAAGGTGGAACGTGGAACAAAGAGAAACATGATGTTTCTCTCTTGTTCTCGGTTGATATTGACGTAACATTTATGTACAATGTTTATTTTTAAAGTGGCTCTGCATGATTCGTGATGCATGATGTATCGTTCAAAAGAGAACAGAGGAGAAGAGTGTAAATAGTAAATAGTTTTTTAGCCGTACAGAATTAATCCATAATGACGTGCAAGAAAACATATTCCTTCCATTTTTTCTCTAGTGTTGGCTTTTGGATATTGGATGAAGGTGGAAAAGTACGTAGAAAATAAATGGAGAATGAGAACATTGGTTTTGGTTTTGTTTTTCTTGTCATGTTCAATGTTCAATGCTCAAATGTTTAGTGTTTAATGTGGATACAACAAAATAGAAAATGTGTTCTCATTTTCTCCTTGTTCTGTTTACGTCTTGCATGCTCAAGAATTCGGATTTGGATTTGGATTTGGATTCGACTACAACGCTTGGATTTTGCTATTGAATTTTACTCCGAGTTGTTTCAACTGGAAAGTGGAAAGATGATAAGTTCAATGTGTTGCCAACAATAATAATAATGCCAACCCGCTGTTTGCTGTTCGCTTTCCTTTCCAAATCCCTTTTATTTTATATCTGGTACATTTTACACTGTACAAGCTCCAGTGTAAAACACAATGCAATTCTGACCGATTCCATTTACAGTTTACCATTTACGTCTCGTCGACTCAAAACTCAAAACAAAAATAAACACATAATCATGATCGTTTCTCCTACTTGACAATACACAATTACTGTACTGTACTCAAATTTAATTTAATGTTGTTTTATTCTGTGGACAAATGGATCTGTGATTTCGATATCGATATTCATTCAAAATCCAGCGTCTAGAACCCAAAGTCTAGAGCATTTACAATTATTATCACAAGTTTTATACTTTTATTCCTGATATGAGAGCTTTTATCCTTGTGGTGGATATTTCAATCACACTGTTTCAACTTTGTTGTTCCGTGCAGAAGTCCAGAACCAGAAAATGTAGAGCGTAGAAGCTTCTAGAGTCTAGAGAGCTGAAAAAAGTGTGGGAGGACATTTTGATTAAAGTTATTGATATTTGTAACATGGCGAGTTAATCCACGTCTATGTTGTGTTACACATATTTGAGACAGGATTATTAGTTACTAGACAAACTTTTGATGCATCGAGTATCGAGTATCGAGTATCCAGCACTGAATAAAGAGTAAAGAGTACATGAGTATTTAAAAGAAGAGAAGTTGATTCAAAGTTTCAAACTTTGGGATAAAAGGCGTTAACCATTATAACACACAGAAACACACAGACAAAGTCAAAGAGACGGGAGAAACGAGATATTTTGTTTGTATTTCTTATGGACCTACAACAATTTGATTTTGCGTGGGCTGGAAAAAAGAAAAGGAAAATATTCCATCTCACTCTTGGTCTATGAATTTCCGAGTGGAATCATGGTAATTGTGATGATGATGATGATATACGCTCAATTGAGAACTGAGGATCTTTGGGATAAGGATGTAGCAAGGGCGTATAGCGTATAGTGTATACCCAACATCCAACATCCAGCATTTCTACCTCTGTGTTAAATTGTACGGTGTGGGGATGCAGATTTGTCTATTATTCCTAGCACACGTAAACGATTAGGTTGAACCTTTTTCCCTCCATGGAAAAATCCAAGTCCAAATCCATCCAGAGTTTGCTTTAGCTTTTGTCAGCTCTCACCCCAACTTTGAATACAGACTCATGGAAATGGTGAGTTAAACTCAAAACAGCACAAAATGTACAGAGAAAATACAGACAGAGACTCAAACTAAAACAGAAAATGAAAAGGAAAAGGAAAACGACAACCACATGGGCATTAATTCATTGGAGAGCCAGTGATCCGTGTTTCCATCCTGACATCTCCAAGCTCAAAACCCCATACCCCATACTCTAAACTCTAAACTCAAAACACCCTTCCTCTCCCTACACTTTATATTTTATGAGCTACGGCGTACAGTGTACAGAGCAGAGAAGAGAGGAGCAGAGAAGAGGACATGCATATTTACACATGTACTACACGGAGAGACGGAGAGATAGGGAGAAACACTTAAATATTAAATATACTACACACTTCCGAACACGTTGTGAGGACCTCTTCCCTTTCCCCTAAATGCTGAACAAACTCAATACTCTAAACTCTAAACTCAACTGTGGAAAGAGAACCCAAACTAAACCAAACCCTTGGATATAGAATGTAGAATATTTGTACCACATATGAAAATCACACGCACACGCACACGCACCACACACTTTTTCATAATACATCATACATAATAATAATAGTAATGTCAGCCTGATGAATGATTCCCAATATGCATTATAACTTCTCCGTCCTTAGTTTTCTCTATGCTTACTGTCTTGTTTTTTTACTCATCCGTATTCGTATTGTTGCCCTGAATGAAAAGGCCGATTAACACTGTCACTTTTTTACAAATAGTTAAATAATACCTAAAATGTACGAGCAACCTGTGTGTTGTGTGTACAATATTTTAGGCTCATTTTTCATTTCTCGTTACCCTAAACTCTAGGACTCTAGGACTCTAGAACAAAATAGAAAAGCACTTGATGTCTGTGTTTTCTGTAGAATAGAGATGTAAAATGGTTGCATCATGTCCTCCGACATCCCACGTGTGAAACAATAATTGTTGTGAAAGGGTCATTTTTTATGAATACTGAAGGTGACTGATTTAGTTGTACTGTATTTGTACGTCAAACAGTCATTTGGAAGAGAAATATTTCCCATGGAAAATGTAATGTAGACTGTAGACTGTAGAGTTTCTCCTCCTTTTTTCTCTGTTTGCTCTTTTTTGGTTTTTTTGTAACAAAAGCTAGAGCTCAGCGGTAGACTGTAGATTGTAGATTATATGACTTGTGACTTTTTGAACCTTTGAAACATCAAACATGGGAAATATTTTTGCCGTATCGCCTCCAGCCTCCAGCCATTGTCGATCCAGCTCCACTTGGTTCTTGGTTCTAATGAGACTGTTGTTTATTAAGGGAAAAACAACAAGGAAATTCAGAATCAACTGACATGACATGACAAACCAAACGTGGAAATGAGATATCCTACATCCAGTCTCTAGTTTCTAGTTTGTAGTTACACTTGAATTTTACGAGTTTACACAAAACACAAAACATAAAACACCAATGCATGTTGCATAATGTTTGAATGGTGAAAAATGTTTTACAACTTTACTTTTAGCTCCTTTCCCTAATTAGCATGTAGACACACAAAAACAAACAAAACTGGGGTTATTTTTTCTGTGCTCGTGACTCTTGACTCTCGACTTCCAACTCTTTACTTTTGATTTTTATTCCTCGAGTTTTGATCATTAATGCAATAAATGTAAATGATACAGGACGCGGTAATGATGAAAATTCCTGCGCAGTTCCAAATTCAAATCACAGTCCAAAAATTACAAGTAAAAGCAGTGTTGATGATTTTCTTCCGCTTCTTCTTCTTCCTGTTTCGATAGTTTGGGCTTTGGGTTTTTAAGGTAAACGGATGAGCTTGATGATCTTTATTTACAGTTTGAAAGTAAAAGTACTCGAGTAGACTTAAAGGAAACTTAATGAAATTCAATCCAATACAATTCCAGATTCCAGAGTTAGAGTTGGAGTAGGAGTAACTAATGTTCATGTAGATTTTGGTGTGGAAAGGAAAAGGTTAAAGCTGGAGTCGTCTTTGTCACGTTGTACAATGTACGCATGAAATATCAAATGGAATCGGTCATGTGAAGCAGGACGTGACTTTAACTAATGTTCGTCTCGATTCTCGATTCTAGAGTCTCGAGTCTCGAGTCGCGGGTTATTTGAGACGACAGTCAGAGTGACAGTGATGAAGAGAGAGCGTCTCCAATTTGTTCCTTATTAATATGCATATTGAAAAAGCGTTCATTTTTCTTTATTTTCTCTTGTATCTGGTACAAATGACATGAGAAACCAAAGGCAAAACGAAATCACTTGATTACATAATGCAAAGAGCAGAGAACAGAAAGAAGAGAGAGATTGAAAACAAATCTGATTCAAAATGAGTGGCATGGCTCACTTGGTTCATTCATTATCATCAGCAGCATCATCATCATTATTATTATTGATTATCAACAAACATCATTTATTCATTTGTCAGTCGTCTGTAATCAGTAAGGAGTAGGAGGATGAAGGATCAAGAAGCTTGGGCACTCATTTGTTAATGGTAAATGAAATCATGTTACAACTCTGGATTCTGGATTTGATTCTGTCTGGATTTTGGACTGTGGATAAAGTGCGTGGCTATTTATTTTATGTAGAGAAATAGGAATATTGATGGAAGAGAAACTTTGATTTGTATCGTATCGTATCTTAATTTTAAAATCTCCATTCTCCATTCTCCATTCACAAATGTCCATCAGCAAAAGTCTCGACATCCGATTTGTCTGTATCATGTATTATGTGCTGTGGATTGTGGATCTGAAAATATATGTCGACAGTCGAGCGTCTAAATTAAAATTAAAATAGCAGGCGTCTGTCGTCCATATAAAATAACTGTGTAGTATCCATCCAGATAACGACCAAAACATTCTCTAATCGTCTGTTTTGACTGCTCAACAGACTCAATAAAAAATTGTATTTGTTTCTCCTTCTCGTACTTCGTTCATAATAATGATGATAATAAATTGCTACCAGTTGAAAATCATGTCTGCCTCCAATTTCCAATTTCCAATTTCTAATTACATTCCAATTCCCACAATTTACAGACTGGAAAGTGCGTGTGCACTCGACTCCACTCTCAATGAAAAATATTGAGGTTTTATTGATTATTGACATGGGCTCCTTACGGATGCAAAGTACAAGATACATACAAGTTTGGAGGAGTTTAAAACCACATTTTTATTTTTCATACAGGATAACAACAAGAACAAAACCAAAAGCAGCAGCAGAGCAGTGCATAAAGAAGAGTTTTAGTTAATACGATAAGTATTATTGATTATAGTGGTCCGAGTTGTTGAAAGAGGCTGTTTAGAAATAAAAGATGAGCCAAAGAGCGGTCAGTTCATTTCATTTTCATCCTGGTATTAATTAAAAGCTCACTCGGGCATACAACATTGAAATTAAGGACGGAGTCTAGAGTCTAAAATGTGAAATGCTCTGGAGTTTACAGTTTACAGTTTGGAGTTTGGGTTTAGCTGAACAGTGTACACTCAAACAAATACAACTGCGTATTAGGATCATAAAACCATGATTATTTCAGTTTCAGTGGTCCATCTTCCATTCGCCAACGTCCACTGAGAATTCTCCGAATGTCCAATTCCAAATGCGGAATACTGAAATGAACTCCTCGTTAATCGATTCTCTCTTGTGAATTGTGGATCTTTTAGCCCAGTCCAGAGTCCAGAGTTTTGTATCATTCATAATGATTTAAAACTATAAACTGGGGCTTGAATTCACCATTCATGTTTTCGAAATCCATCTTTAATTAATTTTGTCTATTATTCTCCATTGTCCATCCTCCATTATCCATTGTCCATCCGCAAGTGTAAATAGCAAAATTCTCGCCCTTGTTTTTACCATTGCTATTATCATTTTCGTTCCTGTTTTCATCATTTTTCGTGTAAAGTAACTGAATTTTAAATATGGATGAGTATCTGGAATTCCCCGCCGTTTTACACATTTACAATGTTTTCTAGTATCTAGAATGAGCTCAGAATTCTGGAATCTGGAATCTGGAATCCTGGAGTCTGGATTTTTGAGTAATCATTAAAATTAAAATCGGCCATGCATTGAAATCACAATTACGATACAGTAACGATTTCTTGGAATATGTTTTGAGTTTTGAGGTTTGAGTATTGGGACAAATTAAAAGGGATTAGAGACTCAGGCCTTTCCTTTCCTTTGCTGAAACTGGAACTAAAACTGAAACTGGAACAGGATTTAAAACTAAAAGTCAAATATATCAGAGTTTCAGCGTAACTTGTTTGCTCAAAATTCCCATGGTGAACTCCAAACTCCAGAATCCAGAATCGAGACTCGAGCCATTTTATACCAGTACTTTGGCATGTAAAAACCGCACAGTTGTACTGTAATAAACATGAGTAAAAAGTGCCAGGAGGTTGAAAACCTAACAAACCACCAAACATTCAAACAAAGAGAAAGAGAAAGAGGGGAGAGGAGACATGGGTCAAGTTAAACAACCTTTAAAACATTTTGTAGGATTTTCCTCTTTTCCTCTTTTCCTTGTTCACTGAACATTGAACATTGAACACTGAAGAGTGAAGAGTGAAGAGTAAAAACTAAAAGCGAGACATTAAACATGTGGACAATTTGTACATGGCAATTTTACATTGTACATTTTACATTGTATAGGACAAACTACAAACATGACATTTTTCGGACAATTTGGCACTCGTTGACCACATGTTTGCTGCCTCATGTTGTGTCTTTTCATACATGAATTCAGTGGCTCTGATTCTGATTCTGGTTCTGCTTGAGCTAACCAGGCCCAGCTTTTATTTACACTAGAACATTGTTGACTTGAACAAACGAGAAAATCTAGAATCTAGAATCTAGAATGTTGGACATGTTGGCCTGCATCATGTCTTCATTATTTTCTATGTACATTGTGGACACTGGACAATGTACATGGAATTTTCCCGTGTCTCTATTCTCGAGACTCGAGTCTCTACGTTTGTCCGTTTGCACATTGAACTGTATTTATTTGCCGTATTTGGAGTTCCATTTGACATGTCTGGAATCGAGCTCGAGTGTTGTCTGTTGCCTCTGGCTCTGACTTTGGCTTTGGCTTTGACTGTATTCTACAATACAAATCTGTTTTGAGCTCCAAGTCTCCAGTCTGGAAATTACACCGATGAATCAACTTGATGTATCTATCCGCAATCTAGAATCTAGAACCTAGAACCTAGAATCTGCATTGTAAAAGTTGAGGGAGAATTCAAAGACGAATAAAGAATCAAGAATCAATAGAAAATCAACTAAGTTGTTTAAGGCATCGAATCATTCAACGTCCACTTAGCTCGAAAACTGTTGAAACGCTATTTACTTGCCCTTAACAAGACGACGACAATAATGATGATGGCAAAGAGAGTATATGTAGAATGTAGAAGGCTACGCATTGAAAGAGTCAACTGTTGTCGAATGTCGAATGTCTAGTGCATAGTGTCTAGTGTGGAGAAGCTCAATTATGTCTTCAACGCCCTTTTTGCTTGTACACACAAAACACAAGACTCAAGACACAAGACGCACAATTTCCCCTACTTTGTCCATCCACAACTACTTTAACAAACCCCGCTTTTTCATTCAAACTCGGTCCCCTCTTTCAAAACAAATATTGGGCAAGGAACTTGTGCCTTTAGAATTTGGAATTTAGACGTAACACAACACCAAAAACTGCTTCCATCAATGTACATGTGAATTGTGGAAACTTACTGTTTAGTCGCCAATAACAAATCAACTCGTGTTTAGCTCCGTCCATCAAATTTTTTATGTCTTGTTGTTTTTACAAAGTAATTATTACACACAAATAATTTTTAAATGAATGCACAATCTGCAATCTACAACTCAAAATCTACATGCTACATTCTACATTCTACATGCAGACGTCAATGAGTCTTTAGTCTTCAGTCTAGCTGACTGTCGGAGTTTTGGAGTTTTGGAGTTTTGGAGTGACGGCGCTGGGAGCTGGAAGTAAAATGAGTAAATTGAGTCGGACTTCAGCTGGGGGCCAATGCTCTGAGCTCTGAGCTCAGTATGAAATGTGTTAAGTAGCTTGTCCAACCTACAATTTACAGTGTAGAGTGTAGAGTTATGTCATATCTACATTCTACATTCTACATTCAACATTCAACATGGATTTCCATGTACATGTTACATGTGTAGCGTATCACAGCTCAAATTACCACGAGGAGATGACAGACTGATAGACAGAAAGAGGAAACACTCACAATCTCGCATGCCAACCAACGATATACGAATATACAAATATACGGCCATAAAACCTAAACTCGGACTCGGACTTGATTTTTCTCGACTCTCGACGGGTGAAATGCGGAGTACGGAACACGTCAAACTTGATTGCCTACTAAATACTAAACTCATGTTTTCATCCTATCAAATTTGCAATGAATTTTTTCCTTTTTTCTCTTCAAAACTATACTCAAACCTAGATTTCAGACTCTAGATTCTAGATCCAGATTTTATTATGCTCGAGGCTCGAGGTGGTGGATTTAAATTTAAACAGTGTCAGCAGGAGTCCGAAGCTATCATCAATATTATTATTATTATTACTCAAATATTTACTTTGGCCACTCTTAGTCAAAGTGGTTTGTTTGAAAATAAGGAGTTGTAGTTAAAATGTTGAAATGTTAAAATTAAGACGTATGAGACATGAGAAACGAGAAGCGAGAAAGGATGTATAAAATATAAAATGAACAAGGAAATCATGTGAGGCAAGAAATTTTCTAGGTTTGAAAAATAGGCTAAAAACGAGAAAGATAAAAATGTGAATTGTCGATTGTCGATTGTCGATTGCGGGTTGTGGATTACGTTAAAAAATGTGGGCTGTGGAAAAGAAAAGAAAAGGCCGGAGAAAGAGAAACGAAATCCAGTTCGAAATTCGAATGCCGTTCGTGCGTCATGTAACAATTGAGAAATTGGGAATCGGAGTTGAAAGGGAAAAATCGAAATGGAAATGGAATATTGAGACTTGAGACTTGAGGCTGTAGACTTGAGTTATTTTACATCAAATACACAAACAAGGAAACAATAAAAAGTACAATACGCTCAGCAATTCACTATTCACTGTTCACTTTAGAGTTAAGAGTTTTGAGTTGAGGCTTTACAACTAATCGTAGGACGAGGAAGGGAAAAATGCAAAATAAAATATAAAAGCCCTTGTCTCGTAAAATACAGTATAAAATCCACATGGATGACTCTGCCTCTGATTTTTTGTCGACTTTTTCTCCATTTTTTGCTCCATCCTACATTATACAACACGCAACACACAACACACAGTACTCGACATAAATCTGGATTCTGGAAAGGAACGAGCTCCAAAGTACAAACTACAAACTACAACGACCACACTTGACTGTACTTACTTTCCCTTTGTATTTGTGTTTGTATTTTCATCCACAGTAAGAAAATGACAGGAACAGTTTTGAGGTTTGAGTCCAGATGAATTACTCAACTTTCCATTTTCCATGCAGAATTATTGTAAAGAAGAAAAGAGCTGTGCAAATGAAAGGGAAACGACTTTGTGCACAGTGCATAGGATATACGAAATTTTTTATGTATTTACAATGTAGATTATTATTATACGATATTGCTCTATTCTCTTGTATGTTATTCTCCTCAAATTTCTCAATTTTTTAACACGGGATTTCTCAATAAGAGCAAAAATCCACAATCCACACACAAACGTCGATACAAATTCCAAATATGGCTCAGATTGTACAGTATTTGTATAGTAGGAAAATGTTTGAGTAGAATTGGAAAGGGAATTGGAGGAAATGTGCTCAATATATTTATTGCATGCTGTGCAACGTGCACTGTGTATTATACCAGTTTTTTAATGGCTAATGGTCTATATTGTAAATATGTACAATAATATACAATATACGCTATGTACTTTTTGATACAATGGATTTTGAAAAGTCGTATTCGTATTCGTATTAGGAAGTCGGAACCAAAGTAGCAGAGCAGAGCAGAGCAGAAGTTGACTATTGTGTAATATGAGAAGACGGTCGACTGTAGACGGTTGACGGGCTTTGGGAATCTTTTTAGGCGAGTACACCTGTTATGGCTTGTGGAACATGAACATTGAACATGAAAAACTGAAGAATAGAGAATAGAGAATTGAGAATCGAGACTGGTGAATTCATGCTTCCATTCACATCCACATCAAAATGTACTTTCATGTACTTTGTACTTTTGAGCTTGGACAAAAACTTGAGAGTTTGGAGTTTTGAGCAAAGACAACAAAAGTGTAATAATAATAATAGTTTTACACAGTAGATTGTACATGTTAGATGGTAGATGTTAGATGCATATGAAACGGACATGGAGATGGAGATGGAGATGAATATGCATTTTGCATATAACACCAGAGCAGAGCCGACAGAAATGGAAATGTGAAATGGTATTGTTCCTTCCATTTCGTTTAGTGAGGGCGTCTTCACATGTTTGCATAAATAACATTCTTCTTCTCCTCTGCTACTTTTCTTCCATCCTCCGTCTCCCAGTTTAAATGAGAGAGGCAAACAGAGACAGAGAAACACAAACAAGAAACAAGAGGAAAGAACAGAGCAGTCTCTTACTTTTATGAATATTCTCTACCACAATCTCGAGTCTTGATTCTAAAGTTAAAAAGGAGTAAGCCAAGAGCTCACAGTCATGTTTGAAAATTATATGAACCCTTTTCTTTTATTCTTCTCCTTCTTCACACTGAGCGCTGAGCGCTGAGCACTTTCAAATTTGGTTCCATGGAAAATCTGGAGATCCAAGATTCAAAATTCAAGATTCAAGTTACTTGAAATTTTACTGTGTGGGCTGACGGCTGATGGCTGATGACTGTCCGTAATAAAACGGCTTAAAGTTAAAGTTAAAATCCTGATGCATTTCCTCTACTCCCAACACCGAAACCAAAATGAAAACCAAAAGCGACCATGGAAAATTTACAGCGTGGGTATCACTTGATTTAAATGTACTTGAAAATCATGTTTTAAATTTACAAGAATATTGACCATCATTTTGTCTTGAATCTTGACTCTTGAGTCTTGAGTCGTGAGTCGTGATTAAAAATGCGGAATCGGCGAAATTTTAATTTTAAATCACGTTTAATTACGTTCGAGTTCAAAGTTGGAAGTTCAAGAGTCAAGAGTCAAATGTCAAGAATTTGATTTGATCCTACTTGCAAAGAAAACAAAGTCATGGTGAAAAAATGTGTGCCTTGTTCTTTTTCTTCTCCTTTTTTCGGCACTCAATTCCGTTCACTGTTCGGTGTTCATGTTTAAAATGTGGAGTGACAAGAGGAATGAAGAATGAAGAGGAGAAAGAGAAGAGAAGGAGGAGGAGAAGGAAATGAAAAAAGTAGTTGTTACAATGTAGAGCGCAGATACATGTATGTATGGATGTGTCTGTGTAAACTACCTCTTTTTGCTCCTGTCCTCATCTCTCACTCTCTCTGTCTCTTCTTCTTCTTCTTCTTCCCTCCATTAAAATTAAAAGTAGACGTAATTGTTTCAGGAGAGGAGAAAAAATTGTTTTGAACATGTGCGAGCATACTCGACTCTTTTTCTTGTTCTTGGTAGTTGAAAGTTGCAAGGTATGCTAATCGTGAGTAAATACACAACATATGGCGGAAAGTCTACATCTATTTTTCTCTTCTCTTCTCTGCTCAACTCAACTCAGTTCAACTGAACACTCGTACTCTTCTTCACACTAGATACTAGACACGAGAACAAAAACACAGGTTAAATTCTCCGGCAGCCTTTACTCCCAGCTCATTTTATGTAAGCTCTTAGAAATCGAGAGGAAAGAGAATCGAGAGAGAGCGGAGAGCGGAGAATCGTCCTCCCCTCACAAATAAATACGTATACTTGGTACAGAACAGAAGAGGAGAGGAAAAAAGACGTCACCTATTTTTAGCTGTGCTGGCTCATCCACTTTTAAGTTTCAAAGTTTCAAAGTTTCCAAGTTCCAAGTTTCGATACTCGATCGCGATACTTAATCTGACTCTTGACTCTGGAATTTTACTGCAACCCTCTCTCGTCTAAGCATCTCTAATCTCTAATCTCCAATCTCCAATGTCTAATCTCTAAGTTCTAAGTTCTAATAGTAGGATATTCTCTCAGCAAAAATTTCCAAGTAGTAAAATAAATACAGTGATTTACATACGTTTTTCTCTTTCGTGGAATTAACTGCACTCTTAAAAGTTTGAAACAACAAAACAACTTTGTCTCTCCTGACTTCACATTCACACTAGAATCCTCATCTTTTCCATTGATGTTTCCGCTTGACTCTCAAATCGACTCGACTCCACATCACACACACTACACTGTGCAGAAAACACTGACATTAAATGGCACTTGATACGTAATTGTCTATTTATGTCCCTTGTACAATGTGCAATGTACGTTGTACAGTGTGGCAATTAAACAGCATTTTCGCTCGTTAAACATACCTAGTTTATCACAACAACAAACATGCACATTGCACATTTCCAACAAGTACAATGTAAATGCAAAAACAAGTTTGTATATTTAACACTTGAAAGTTGAAAGTTGAAGATACCAAATGCTGAATTTTGAATACGTCTATCGAGAATCGATCAGGAAAGAAATTACGACTGGAGAATTTACGACGTTTCTTAATTTAAAAAGACGAGTGTGATTTAAATCACTGCATTTTATTACAAAGGTAATCTTTGGCACTTTGAGCTATAAAGAATATTTAATAGCTGATTTAAGTAATTAAAATTCTCCAAAGATTGAAATTTAAGTTGACATTGACATTTTATTTACTCACAATAGATTTGTGGTTTTTTTATTATTTCGGTAGTAGTTTCTATGTGTTGTTTTGGTCGATTGTTACTGCAAAAAGCAGCTGCAAATGAAAATAACAAGATGAAAATGACAAGCGGAAATTATTTCACAGACGGATTTGATTTATTAAATCTCCTGTCATAAATGTTTAGGTCATCGTGTTCAATTTACAGAGTACAAAAAATTAGTAAAATCTTTAGCTCAACCACTCATGACTCGAGGCTCAAGGCTCAAGATTATATTTTGAGAGGTTCTTTAAAAAAATTAAACTTGTTTTAGAGCGGAAGTCAACTCATTTTCATACTTTTTTTTTGATTATCTCGTGTACAGTAGCGAGAAAATTGCGCAAGTGCCGAGAATAATTTGATTTGACTTTCTTCCTCTTCCTGATTGCCGGTTGTTGGTTGTTGGTTGTTGGGTTTCTTGCCCATTTTTCATCCACAATAGAATCAAGAATCTTCATTTGTACAACTCTGATTTCGGGTTGGTTTGCACGAGTTTTTTCGCTCGTTTTTACATGGATTTGAATTTTGCGGAGAAAGCATCTTAAATTTCTCCTGCGGTCGGTCATACTTTTACAATTTTACATGACGGATTTTTTCAGGCACATAAACATGAATGTTGAGTTGAATTAAATTGAATTGAAGTGAATTGGTATTTGGTTGAGCATTGAGCATTGAGCATTGTACACTGTACATTTTGTACTTTCAACTCGCACAAATGCAAAACTCTAGTCTGCTGTGAAAAAAGCGGAAAAGCTGAAGGTTAAAGGGAAAAAGCTTTCATGTTCGTAAAAAAGTTTCAAGGGAATTGAACAAGAATTTTATGGATGTAAAAAAAAACTTTGCAACTTTACAAGAGTTTTGCAACTTGCCAACTTTTCAACTTGTTCCTCTGGTTTGCTTTGCATCTTTCAGCTTTCTCTGCTCCTTTTAAACTGTGGATGTGAATGCGGCTGTGAATTGCAATTGGAATAAAAATTTTAACTGAGGTAATCATGAAAAAATCGATGAGAGGAAGGAAGAAAGAAAGAAAAGATGTAGACACTAAACTTGAGACTTTAGACTTGAAACTTGTGATTTTAGGCAGGGAAGAGGAAAACAAAGTTGTGACCCTGGAGAGAATAGATTAGCATGTCTCTTCTCTCTCCTCTGTACAAAATGCAATATAATTTATAATAATGATGTACAGTGTAGACTGTAGACTGTAGAGTGTAGAGAAATACACCAAAAAGGGCAAAAAGGAAAAAGCCGGTTTGAGGTTTGAAGTTTAAGTTCCACCCACATTCAAATCCAAATCCAAATCCGAATCCAACTTTAGCAATGAAAGTTGAGTCAAAATGGAGTTGATTTACTTGGAAATACAAACAGAAATACAATGCAGGATCCACAACTTGGGATTTACATGTGTGGAACATGAGCAAGAACGTGAACGTGAACATGATTATGAAGCATGAAAAATAGAAGAAGATCAGGGGAGAAGAGTCCGCCCGAGGCGATTGACATGAGTATCATGTTATCTCTCTCTCTTTGTATCTCTGTTTCTCTTTTTGTTCACATGTAAAACAAGATACATGATTACACGTCTAGAATCATCTCGTACAATCTAACATCGAGAATCTATGCTATGATATTATTGTACTTGTGATCTGTCTTTAATCCGCTCCATAATAATTATTACTATTACCACTCTAATAATTAACATGTCTTTGGTCTACCCTACACAAAGTAACTACAAAGTACAAATAGAGTTTTAGAAAACCCATTTGTAAATTTCCAACTTCCACCATGATACATGAAATTATAGATATGGATATGAATATGAATATGAACCACACATGAAACTACATGTGACATAATTAGAAAATTCATTACCACCTAAAAGTTACATCAAACGGATCCTCATGATCATGATGATGATGCAACTGTTGAACATTGTGAGCAGAGGTAGAAAAAGGTAGGAAAGAATGATTTCAAGTTTGAAATGTGAGAGAAGGGAGTCTGGGATTGTTGACTGTTGACTTTTGACTTTTGAATGCATAAACATTTCTATCTACTTAAATCAACTTTGGTTCTACTTTCTACTTTCCACATTAAAATTTTATTCCTTCGTCCATCAAACTTTAGAATCTAGAACGTAGAACGTAGAATCTAGAATCTAGATAGAGTGGAGTGTAATCACACACACTGATTTCCCATCTCCTCATTCGGCTATTTATCCTTTTGATGTTGGACTGTTTAATAAATGCAAATGACCACTGTATTATGCACAGTGGGAAATGTAGAACGTAGAAGCTTCTGGATTCTAGATCGTGGATCGTGGATCGTGGAAAATGAGAAGGAGAAGGGAGAAATTACCTTTGCGAATAATGCATGACGTTGTTGATTTAATATCCAACCAGACTCAACTGTAAAATGTAAACTGTAAACAGTGAATGGTGAATGGTGAGTTGGGAAGGAACAACATACGCGGAATTTTACGGTCATATTTCCATCTTCCCTGCTCCAACCTCCGTGCACTAAAAACATAATATTAACAATAACAGTCTTGAATCTTGAGCTGTACATAGAATATGAAAATTGAAAATGGCAAACTTTTGAATTTATGCGCTGTAGAATCTCCCCACTCAAAATTCTATACACTAGAATCTAGAATCTAGACTCCAGGCTGTGATTTTCTAGGGAAATCCAGACTCCAGACTTTCTCCTCAATTTTTCCTTCTAAACCCAGATCTCAGATCCTAGATTCTAGTTTCTAGATTCTGGTTTCTAGATTCTAGATACACATGATATTTTGCATTTTTCTCAAGTCTCAAGTGCCTCGTTTCAAATGTTGAAAAAGTGTGGAAATGAATGTCGTATTTTCCATTTTGTGTTGTGTATAGTGTATTGCATATAATGTGTAATGGTGGCTTTAGAATTGGCTCGCTCCTTTTACCCGGCAATTTTGAACAATGTTCAGTGTACAGTCCAAAGTCACAACTTTAACATGGTAACGTGGTAAATGGAGAGTATGAGAGTAAAATGTAATATAAATATATAATAATGGTGTGGAAAGAGATTGAACATGGAGCATTGAGAATTGGGAATTGAGAATTGAGAATTTTGTGGATGGGGGAAATCATATCGATTTTGATATTGATATTGCTACTGCTATTGCTTCTGCTACCTGATGTAACAAAATATCGTACAAATTTATATGTCGGATACACTCTGTAACACAAGGAGTGAAAGCGGGAGAACGGGGCAATTTTTAAAGCATAAGTGTTTTACACTAGTTTGGTTTGACACTTTTTCAACACTCGTGATTGCCGATTTTAGATTTTTCATTTCAGTTTCAGTTTCGATCGAGACCGCCAAAGCACATAAGCCGCAAATGAAATGGACAGGAAAAACCTTGATCGAGTATCGAGGCCGAGGAGGAAAATGAGAAAATGAGCTCATAAGAATGAGAATGTGAATGAGAAGGGGGAAAATGAGGGGATCAAAGGGTTATGTCGTAATGGACGTTATGTGCACGTGTGTAGAGTGTAGTGTTTGGTGTGTATTCGTATATTCGTATTTTTCGGGGTCGTTTAATTAAAGAGGTGGAGATTTTTACGCCAGATGCGGGAATTTCATACCCTGATGCTACATCATCATGATGTATTGTCCGCTCACTACGTGATTAGTTTGTACTGACTCTTGAATTTTCATTCTTCATTCTTGAATCTTGAATCTTTGAGGAGGAATTTTGACTTTGAGTCTTACGCTTCCAGTTTTCCATCTTCATCTTCCCCGCTTATTCTTAAATTAGGCACTTGACTCCATTTTCCATTTTTATTCCCCTCTTCACTCTCCAGTTTCACACAAAACACAAAACCGCTGGTACGTTGTACTTTGTACACTTTCAAGAGTTGGTTTGACTTGACTTGACTTTAATTTTTGTTTTACCGGAGGATGAAAATGGGAAAGGAAGAGGGAAAATCTGGAGACATTTTCCCTAGAATTCTGGAATTTCCCCCCGTTTCTGCTAATACTCTTAAAATCTGAAACAAACGTCTAATGTCTAATTTCTAATGACTATGCTAATTACTTGATACATCAAATACTCAAAGACACCGCTTTTAATTCTCCTTTGATTTGAGCTTCAAGTTTCAAGCACCATCTTGACAATTTTTCCATGGTTCGAATTTCATCTCAAATGTCAAGTCGAAAAGTCTCAAGTTTACTTTTCATGTCGTACAAAACAGACGGAAATTTTACCCACTTTTAATAAAATTTTATTATCAATTATAATTTTAATTAAGAAAAATCTTTGTGCAATATTTCAGCTCTTTGACTTTATGAATTCCGACTGCCGAATTCCGAATTATGAATTTACGCCGCTAATTATTTTAATGATCCTCTCCATTCATTCAAACAGATAGATTTTTCAAAGTAAAGTAAATTCTTTTTATATTTTTATTCCTGGAGCTGAAAGTAAACAAAGTGATTTTTCTTTATTTCTTCTCTTTTCCTGTACACTGTACACTGTACATTGTATATGATTATTCTCATTAATCATATTTTACATGATATGGATCAAATTAAGGAACGGTGCGGTACATCGTCATCGTCATCGTACACCTGTGCTTGCCGCTTCTATTGGATAAAATACTCATCCTCGTGATCCTCGTTGTCATCATGAAGGGGCAACGAGCTCTCCATTCTTCACGGTGAGTTGGTAAAGGAAAAGAGAAACTTTGAACAAATCCACTCGGTTCTCTGTCTCTCTCTCTCTCTGTTTTCTTCGTCACCATTCACCATTCAAAATTTACCATCTTGATCCGTCTTCAAATCTTCAAGTCTTCAATCTTGAGCATACATTTGCTTTGTAGACCGCTCAGTCCTTGAGCAATGGAGACGGGAATTTTTCTTTATTTCTATCTTTAATTGGCAATTAGACTCTAGACTCTAGACTCTAGACTTTGTGTCATGTATAAGTAGAAAAGATAATCATTTTCCCATTTTCAAAGTTTGAATCTCTCTACTCATCTTTTACCGAACCAAACCAACACTCAAAATTACCCGTATCTTTATCTGGATCTGGATCTGTCAACTTTGTAACTAGGGCGACCAAGTCCAAACTTTTAACAATAAATACAATGGCTAAAAATAAGATAAGATAAAAGTGATGACAAACGGGAAATTGGAATATGCGCAACAGCATTTCCTTCATTTTATAATTTACAATGTCTAGCTTCAGTTCGGTTTGGTTTGGCTTGGTGTTTTGCAGTCTGAAAAGTTTTCACTCTTTCTGCTCTCATGATGCTGATGATGAGGGTGATGAAAACTCGTGGAGGATAATAGAGCGGTCCGTCACAAAAATAGAAAGTTGACACTTTTAAAATGAGCAACTACAACAAAAAGTGTACAGTGTAAAGCGTAACATGTATCGGATTATCTGTCTCTTGTACAGTGCAGAATACAGAATACAGAATGTACAGCAAAATACTATTCCTGAAGCCAAAAGAAAAACTGGCCTGAGAAGTTGAAACTGAGGAACTGAGAAAATTCACATGTATTGAGAATTGAGAATTGAGACAATACAAAATACATGTAGTAGAATAGAATGGGAGAAAGGATATAAGATAGGAGTGTGCCCAGATGCGATGCAATATGGCAGAGATAAAGGAGCGGATAGGGGAAAAGAGGGAAGGAAAAGTAAAACTGGAAACTAGTTACAGTGACATATTGAGAGCATCAATTTCCCCAGAATCTTCTTTGTTTGCCCATTTACTTTCCAGTTTCCAGTTTCCAGTCTCAACTCTCTTCTTTCTTGTTTCTCGTTGTCGTTCTCGTTGTCGTAGTTCAAGGAGTGAAAAATTCTGTGGGCGAAAAGAAACCTTGAATTTGTGTGCACATGGGGGAGACAATGGCACTGCCAATGTGCATTGTATAATGTATAATGTACGAGTAATGTATGGTTTATGGTTTATAGTTTACAGTTTATAGCGTATCATATGCTCTCGCTTCATTCTTGATTCTTGATTCCTCATTCTTTCTTCTGTCTACTTGGTTCGATGTGGTTCTCACTAAAACTAAAACTGAAACTAAAACGAGACGGCAAAAAATAGTGAAGACTGCACCGTCTTTTTCTCCATTTCAAAACTGGCAAAGACAGAGGACATTATCTTCAAAATATCCATCTCCATCTTTCCTCCAAAATAACAAATCATAGTTTTCTTCCCACAAAAAGTATCTACAAAAGTACAACAGCACAAAAAACCATCTGAAATAGCCGTCTGATTACTCACTACTGTACGTTGTACATTCTACATTCTACGATTTATACGCGGTATCAATTTTACCATTATTTATACGATCCAACTCCATTCTGTATTTCTCTTTGTATTTTTATGGTGAAATGGGAATTGAAATACGAGTTGAGGCTTCAAAAAATCCGATGATTTATTGTACAGTGAAAACGAGGTTTTTTGATCAACTAATGAAGAGCCAGAGCCAGCGCCAGTGCCAGCGCCAGCGGCCAGAAAATACAGAGTTGAGAGACTCGAATCTAGAATATCTTGAGAGTTGGAAGTGTACCCACTGATTCCGACTAGGAGAATCAAGGATCAAGGATCAAATGTTCCACTATTATAGTATTCAAGTTTGTTTGCACTTTTCCCGCATCAAACTTTGATTTTGATTTTGCAGTCTGTCGCCAGCTGGGAGAAGAAACAGCGACAACATGGAAAAATTAAGGCATGAAACGCACAACCACACCGCCTATACTCTGTACTGCTTTCGCAAATATATCGAGCATCGAGACGATAGGCATAGATTTATTTGTAAATATTTATGCATGATACAAAATACGGGGAAATTCCTATACATTGAATTACATACAGATTCAGAGGTTCAAAGACAGAAAAAGGCAGAGAGAAAGTGGGAGATGGGAGTTGGGCGCGTTCGGGATTCGGCATGTTTTGCATCATGCATGAGGGATTGATTTCAATCTCCGTTGTCGTTCTTGTTATCCTTCCCGTTGCCATGCCATGCCATGTTGAAAGAAATAGTAAGAGAGAAAGAGAAAGAGAGTGGAAACAAACTCTTCTGAGTACTTTGTGATGCTGCAAGCTGAGATGCGACTTGAATCCGACTCTCTCGGAGCTGGAGAATGGAGAATGGAGAAGTGAACCAGAGAATTTTACAAAGTAAAGTCGTCCGATTTGAACTTGAACAAATGTACATACATGATAGAAGTATAGACATATAGTGTGCATTAGGAGCGAAGCATAGCTGAATTTATACAGTTATATCTGTGCTGGGGAAAAGCTCAAGCCTGAGACTTGGAGAGAAATCTCAAAGGGAATCACACGAACGCGGTTTGTCATGTATTTCCGCCGAAACTACACTCATGTATCTCCTCAGTGGAATTTTATGGAATTTTTGTACACACCTACCACATCCATTATGCATTATACATTATACATTATACAGCCAACCAACAGACTCCATTTCTCCATTTCTTATCATTTTTACAATCCACATAAAATAGAAATACAAACTAGAGCAAAAGTCGTTACTATCTTTTTTCCCCATACAGCAAACATTCATCATCAAAATCAAAATCAAATGGATTACTATTTTCCGGGTCGATGACTTTCTCTCTCTTTTAGTCAGCTCTTAAGCTATTTCATATTTCATATTTCATGCTACATCAGCGATTACACCCCTCACTTTTTTTAATATCAAATATCTACCTAATTTTCCAATTTCAGGGCAAAATTCTAATTAAATTACTTAAAATTCAAACTCCTCATCTGGAACGAGGAAACAAATTTAGGCCTTAAATTCTAGATCTAGATTGTAGACTTTACAATGCACAAACAGGAAAACCAGAAAAGGATTTGAATTTTTTCATCCTTTTTCTCAAAATACTGTCCGAAATATTCATGACGTTTTGTTAATTCCCACACTTTTCCACCACTTGAAATTTCCCATTATGTCCAAATGTCCAACATCCAACACCAATAAAATGGGAAATGGCTCCCAACTTCAAATTCCAGCTCCAGCTCCAGTTTCACAGAATTTTATAGAGAGCACTCCTTTATTTTGCAATCCTGTACAATGCCAATCAATTCAATTCAACACATACAGTCCGAGTAAAATGATATCCATAATGTTTGCATTTATGTGTATAGGAATTGCGCTGTTTCAATGTTTTCTAGATTTGTAGATTTGTAGATACTTTGAATTTGAGTTTCCGTTTGTTCGGGTTTGTTGCAGTGTGTGAAAAGGGACGGAGGAATGAGAAACCTATAATTTGGATGGAGAGGCGAAAGAGAAGAAAGAAACAGATATATCCAAACATGTGGAATCTAGAATCTATTGTGTAATATATATTGCACAGTGCACAGTGTAGAATTCAATTCAGCCTTTGAATTCGAATTGGATGTGGAGGTTGAAGCCAAGTCGAAAACCGAGTCGAGTCGACATCGTAACGGTGAAATGATGGTGTTTAGTTAATGCATAATGTATGCCTCAGTTTACAACGGACAATTGAATCCAATCCAACACGATTCCTATCCTATGGAAAATCGGATACATTGGATACGTCCGATGTGTGTGTGTGTTGTGTTGTAATGGCGATAATAAGAGAGAAAGCTACGCAATATCTATGCAAGTAGTGTGAGTGAATGTGGCACCGTTTCACATTCACATTGCTCAATAGGAAATTCAGGCCGATGGAAGTACAGTATACAGTCTGCGTTCTCTACTTATTCCCACTACTGTTGAGCACTGGAGACTAGAGACTAGAGACGAGAAACGAGAAGAGCGAGACAATGAGAATGTGCAAAGTGCTGTGGATTGTGGATTGTGGATTTTGGATTGTGTAAATATATGTAATTCTTTGAAACAGGAGTAGACGGAGAAGTAGGAGTAGGAGTAGGAGTAACTTTCTCTCTTTGTTCTTTTGTTCATTTACGCTCTGCACTGTACACTACAGGAGAGAGTAAAGTGGAGAGCTGAAATTCTGAGCCAGCTCGAGCTCTCCACTGAATACTGAATAAAAAACAACAACAAAAGCAGCGAGCAGAGCTGATAAAACCACATCAAATCCAGAATCCAGCCCAACTAAATTCACAGCAATTCAAACCAATCCAGTCCAGTCCCATGTCCACATTGATTACGATTGCGATTGCAATGGAGTTAGAACTGGAACTGGAACTGAAAATGACTCGCAACTCACGTATCACGTACAACGTACATATTACATATGCGCGACACTAACTGCTAACTACTCACCACTCAAAACTCAGAACTCAGAGAGCTTGCCTATCATCAATACGTGGAAATTTTGATATCTGTAGCCCTTAACAGACTGACGTGTAGAATTTAGAATGTAGAGTGTTGGATTGTATTTACTATTGAGCCCATTCCATTGGATTGTTTGAACATCCGCTCGCTCACAAATACCCGTACATTTAGGCTCACTACTCACTACGCACAATGTAATACTCACAATGTACTGGGATGTGATGTTTTTCATCCGCAATCCGTTACACAGGAGCTAGATTAAGGCATGAAAACAGTGTAAACTTCCACACACAACACAAGACAACAGAATTACACAGTAATCACAAGTAGAAAATACAAAGTACAAAAATACATTCACAACATTCAACGTCTTGAATCTTGAATCTTGAATAGAGATAATCCTAATTCACAGACTCATTTTCACCCGAATATACAAAATACAAATGCTTTGTTGCTCTTCCAGTCGTGAGCTAAAATTACTCGGCTTTTATTCAAAAGCTCCAGACTCCAGACAATTCAAACCAAACACAACTACAAACTGTATAAAATTACTAAATACAAATTTAACACCAGATTTTTCACTACCAGGAATTTATTGACCCAAAAAAGTTTAAGCTAACCAAAAGTTTGATCATTGACAAAGTACGGAACAAATTTAGCTGTAAAAAAACATGTTTAAATTTCAAATGTATCATAATTCATTATCATAGTTTTATAAATTACTGGGAAATTTTATTTCAAATTCTACATCAAAAGTTTTTTAGTTGGTTTGGATTATGGAAATTCCATATCTATGTCAAGTTTGTATTCGGATTTGTTTTTGTTTTTGTTTCCCTGGATAAATTACGCCATCTCTTTTCTTCCCAGAATCCAGAATCCAGAATCCAGATTATATCCAAATCTGTAGCCATTTCTCTAGATCCTGGATTTATGTTTATACTTAGAATCTAGAACAAACAACATTGTACAAATGTAAATGTAATAAGATAAGAAGGATGAAGAATGGAACACGGAGATCAAAGTTATTATTCTAGATTATGCAAAACACGGTAAATAAACAAAGTTTTACGTAAATGTAAAACGTACAGGATTTTGTGATAAGGTGCAAAACATGAAATGGGGAAAAGCGGAAAAGTTTCATGGAAAATTCCAAAATTCCAAAATTCCAAATCAAAATACGAATACGAATCAGAATCAGATGAAATGGAAAGAGAGCTCTAGATTCTAGATTCTAGATTGAGTAACTGCACAAACTGTACACAAACAAAAAACAAACCAACTACAAACAAAGAGTTTCAAGCCAGCTGAAAGACAAAGAGAGAGAGAGAGAAAACAGTGACAAAATAGACTATAAATATTTGTGTATGTTCGTATATTTTGTACAGCATGTAAAATGAAGATAGAATTCAAAAGTGTGCAGATGAGAGAGAGAGGAAATAAAGAAGGACGTATTGGAGATTGGAGGCGGAGGCGTCGTTGGAACGAGGAACGAGGAACGAGCACATTAACATGTTTATGGTTACCATTGTCCTAAGAAGCGGAGACATATTCACATTTCACATTTACAGCCCCATTTACCATTTACATTACATCTTATTACATATCGTTAGATTACACACATCACATTATTTCCATCACACACACTCACACTCACACTCACATAAAGAAAAGATGAAGATGAAGATGGAGAAAAGATGTGACGGCAAAAACCAGAGAACCAAAGACAAAGACAAGGAAAAATACTTGAACAACAAAGTTGTAAATATCTAGAATCTAGAATCCAGAATCTAGAGCCAAAATCTAAAATCTAAAATCTAAAATCTAAGCTAAACAACAGAACACAGGGCAAAGTACATGACAAACACAAAGTGAAGAACAAAGTACAATGTAATATTGCACCCTTCATGCAGAATAGATTTGAGAATCGAGATTTGAGATTTGGAGATTTTGAGGCGTGAGCCAAATGAGATTTTGACTCGGATTCTTATTTTCTCGGCTCGTGATGCATGACTCAAAGACTCGCAGATACTCACTTTATTTGCGTATTTTTTATACATGCTCAAGACTCAAGACATTTACTTTTCCCTTTTGTCTTTTTCTAATTCCTCTGTGTACTTGCAAAACAGACTTGCGATATTCCTATTTACTTGTCAAGCCCGAAGCTTCCAACCTCTAACTGTATATTGCATATACATAAAATTCCATTATTTTCCCTTCCTTCCTCCTGAATATTCTGAACTTTGCTCCCTTTTCTCATCCACTCGTTTATTTTTTACATGTGATTTTGCTTATTATCGCAAGTTAAACAAAAAAAGTGCCCAAGTGTACGAGAGACTGGCGTGTAAACCACGCCACAGTGAGATCTCATTATAAAATTATGCAAGCCAATTTTGAATTTGCAGGGGGAAAATAATGCCAATTATAGTAATTATCCACTCGTTTCTGGTTCTGGTTCTGCTTGTGAATCTACAATCTACACGCATTAAAAGAATTACAGACCAAGTCAATCGTGTTTATTGTTTATTTAAGCGTAACTGGAAAAGTACAGAGTATTGAGTATTGAATTTAGGCATTGAAATTTGAAAGGAATTTGAAAGGTAGAGAAAAAGAAAGAGAAGAAATCGATATATTGATGAAGAGCAACTATGTCTTTTTAAAAGTTCTTTTTCTTGTTCTTATTCTTACTTGTTGTAATGATAATATTAGGATTTTTAACCAGTTTCCTTTTACACTGTCATTGTCATTGTCACTGTAGTTATGTAGTTATCATTGGGAATTGTTATTGTGAGTTGTAAAAGTTGTAAGAGAGGAATGACAGATGAAGAAACTAAGAAGTAGACTCTAGACTCATGAATAAAATGTAAAAGGTATTTCTCCTGCCATTGCATGAAATATGAGCCCCGGTTCTTTTATATTTCATGTACAATGTACAATGCAACTTAGCTTCTGTACATCATTGACTACCCGTAACCCGAAAGAAGTAAGGAGTTTGAGCAAGTTTTAATGACAATGACAATGACAGAGATTGACAGCCGTTTTAATGATTCCTTTTCCTTTCATACTTTTATTTCTATCTCTGGGCTGAGCTGAAAAGAAACTTTGCATATTGCATACAGTAATTCAAATCGTAGATATCTATCTATCTACGCTCTTCAAAAAAATTATGCTCCAGCTCCAACTCGTGCTACTGTTGCTGTTACTCTTTTCAATAGATTGAATATTTTTATACCCAGGTTTTACCGCTTCTGCTTCTGTATTTTGTATGAACTGGGCGTCCTCCAAATTCCAAATTCCAAATTCCGAGTAGTCAAACATACACAAAGACTTATTTACAGTGTAGATTTTACAAGGTAAATAGTAAATATGGTTGTTTGACTAGGACATTCCTCCTCCATGATTTTGATCCCTACATGAACAAATGGATAAAGTTGCTACGAATTTAAACTCATTACATAAAAATCTCGGGGCATAATTTAGAGTGAAGGATTTCCAGTGTCAAGTAGTCAAATCTGTTGCGTCATGCATCATGCATCATGCGTCGCATAAATGTAAAATTCCATAGGAAAAGGGAAATGCAGAGTAAAACAATTGATAACTGGAAACTGGAAACTTGGAACTCGTAAAGCTTAAAATGAATTGGATTGTGCATTGTGCGCTATGCGTTACCATAATAAAACTTGTTCCTTTAAAATGTCAGTTGTCATGTTAGTTTAGAATTAGAATGAAAAGAGCCCAAAATGTCTATGAATAATGTACATTTTGTGAAACGTCCGTCCGTCCGCCCTCATCAATCTCTCTAATTTACATGTATTGTCTATTTATTCCTGTTTTACAGGGAGTTTTTGCTGCTAGTGGTAATAATTGCCGTGTGGAACAAGAGTCAAAGCAAAATCCAGAACCAAATCCAAAAGACAAAGCAGCAGACGTTGAGACCTTGAATCCGTGAATCCGTGAAACTTGGGGCTAGGAGAATTGAGACTCGAGACTCGAGACTCGTGTGACAACTCTACATCATCCTGTGACGGTAAGCATCTCATTTCATTTTGACGTGTTTTTTGTTTTAGTTTCATGTAGTTTGTAGTTTGTAGTCATGGTTCAAAAATCCCTTATTTTTATTTACATTTGCATAATATCACAAGGTAAATAGGGACATTTTTCCCTTGTATCAAACAGATAAAGATGAGTAATAAGTTGTTCAAACTTTAAACTTTTGCTCCTACGTCATAATATGAAATAATGAAGAAAAGCTACGGCAAGTTTCTCATACTTGTACATTTTTTAGAGGCAGGTCTTCAGTCCTTAGTTTAGCTAGTTTACAGTTTACAGGTTACAGGTGTTTATAACCTCTCGACTCTCCTCGACTCTCCTCGACTCTCAAGTCTCAAGTCTCAAGTCTAGACATTCCAATGCAAACCATTTGTGTGAGAGTAGTCAAAAGCTTGAATTAAAACAAAGGTTAAATAGGGAATAGAGAAACACATTAGAATTTCCAAGTAGAGACTAGAAAAAGAAAAAAAAGGCATAAAGACAAAAGTAATCAAAAGGTTTGGAGGTTTCGAGGTTTGGAGTTTTGAGCTTTGGAAAAAAATGTTTTAGAGCTGTGCAGATGTTTGAACTTGAGTTTGACTTGGAGAGTGGATCTGGAATCTAGAATCTAGAATCTAGAATCTGGAATCCAGACAGAGTAAAACCAAGTCCAAAAAAAGATTTTTCTTCTCCTTCTTCAACTTTTTACTTTGACTGTTGGCTAGAGTATAGAATGTAGAATGTAGAATGTAGAATGTAGATATGTTCATTCAGAAAGCACTTGGACTGGTCGGTCTATGCATGGATTCAGGATTGGAGGGTTGATGTTGATGTTGATGGTTGATGATGACAGAAAGGTTGAATAGTGAAAGAGTAGGAATACAAATAATGCTGTGCTTTTTTATACACCTGGAACATTCTCACCATTCTCAATTCTCAAGCTTCTCCATTCTGGATGCTCCTTCTCAATTCTAAACAGTGGACAGCGTAAAGGAGAATTCTCACTCCCTTTTCACTTTACTCTTTACTCGACGCTGTATTTTACGATATGTTTTATACCTTGTGTACGCGACGTAAGACAAGTGGAAGGGCACTCGGCACTCGGAGTTTTGGAGTAGTCAACACCTTTTTGAGAATGCCTCTTTATGTACGACTGGGAGTAGGAGACGACGGGCATTCAGCAATCAACAATCAAGAAGATGGACAGTCATTATCCCACTGTCTTACCGACACTCTTCACTCTTCACTCTTCACATATCATTTTAAATTCCTCTATATTTCTATTTCTATTTCTATATTTGGCCATGTCCCAGGGGTCCATTTTCCATTTTCCATTTTATTCTCCGCTATTCTCCGTCTCTTTACATGTACAATGCAGATGCTTTTCTACGTTTAATGGCCAATAGTCAATGCTCAAATGTCTAATCTCAAATGGTCGATAATGAATGTTGAGCGTTGAGCAGTCGTATTGAAAAGACATTTATGGGATTCTTCACAGAGTAATATAGGCATAGATACAAGGACGGTGAAATAGAAATTACAAGGGCTTCATTATTATTATTATTATGCAAACGACAGGCGATAAACGAGAAGAGATTTGACATGTTGTGGACTGTCAATAGTAAATTTTCAATCAGCAAAATATTCAATATTTATCCATGTATTTACTTTACATTTTACTCGTGTAGACTCTAGACTCTAGATTCTAGACTATCATACGCACAGTTTTGGACATGTCAGTTGGTGCGTTTTGGTCTGATCATCATCACTCTCCTTTTTTCCTCTTCTATTGAGAGGGAGATTGAGAGTGTTTTTCCCACCTGGTGTCTCCCATCATTAAGTCGGACCATTAGCTATTACATACTCATCATGTACAACTGTACTATACACTGTAGACGGTAAAAGGAGGAATCTCACATGACATGACACGATATATCACAATCAGAATCACATCCAACATCCAACAACCAACAAGCACATGTGCATAAAAGATCCAAATTCAAACTCAAACTCCAACTCCAATTCGAGTATGAATCAAATGAAAAGTGGAAACTGTCCAGCGTCCACGTCCACTCCAGCATCGAGTATCAAGCTGTTGGCTATTAAAATGACCAACAGGGAAACATTCATCCAACGTTCTAGCATTTGCTGTGCCCCGAACAAAACCGTAGGTGAAAAATGTGAAAGGCTGCGTGTTCCTTTTCTCTTGCTCGTTGCTCGTGTCGTCGTTCATTATGGGCACATTTGTACCAGAGACTCGAGACTCCAGACTAGAAATACAAGCATATTTAACGATACACAAGAGAGCGAGGAGAACAAGTGTGTACACTGGAGTACTGCTGGAGTGTATGGGATTTTCCATTCCATTCCATGGACATGCAATTAGAGCAAGATGAATTGGTTAAGTGTACAAGATTAAGGATCAAAGAGCATGGAGCATGGAGCATAGAGCAGGGAAATGAAAATGAGAATGAGAATGAAGTTGAACATGGAGCGGTAAAAGTTAACTACAGAGTACTCTAAAATATACAACAACAAGTACAACCGGAACAAGTGTACATACAAGCTAGTTGGTTTCACATGTGTGGGTACATACGCCTGATTTTAATTAAACATGACATTATCTTTCCATCTACTTTATCCATTTACCATTTACATGTGTGGACGGGGAAAAAAGAAAACAACACACACACTTGTTTTTACAATGTACATTGTACATGTATTTCATGTGTAATGAGCTATTTACTCTCCACAACATTTTCCTTGGTGCATATCAAATATCCTATGCATTTCAAATGTTTACTCATTACACAGTATACACTATACAGTCGTAATAATATAATAATACGCAGTTCACAGTTCACACCTAACACGCTCGAAGCTCCAAGTCGTGGAAAACTAATAACTAATGAATCCTCTTCCTGTCCGGATGTACTCAATACTCAATCCGGATTCCTCTTCCATATCTCGCAGCACATCTACCACCAACCCTTTTTTATTAACTAGAGATTTCTCATACTTTTTCCACCCAGCTCCAGCTCTAGATTCTAGATTCTAGATTCTAGATTTAGCCGCAACTTTGATCGCATCTTGTTCACTTGATTATACTCCGTCGTAGACTGAAGAATGCAGAATGTGTATAATTTTTCCGATTTTTCTAGTACTGTCATATCCATCTCAAATTTATTACACATTTTTAGAAGAAACAAAAACCTGTTGACGCAGTCAAGAGTCAAGAGAATAAATTATTTATTGGCCAACTTTTACTCTGTTTACATTGTACATGCAGCACACAGTTTTCTTATAAAATTAAAAAAGTTTTCCAGTCTCCTTTTCACCCTGTACACAACAAAAGTAGAAAAAGTATAAAAGTAATTCGAGACTCGAGACTCGAGACTCGGCAAAATAAAGGAAAATTCAAGAGAAAAGATTTAAAGTTTTGTGCAAATGCCAAAACGCTTTTTGCACACTTTTTATCCAAAGTATCCAAAGACATTTGTTCGGGTTCTCAGCATGATTGATTTGTTTTTATTCGAGTGGTATTTCTACGATTTCTACGATTTGCCTCGCTGTTATTTTGTTTTGTTTTTATTTCGAATGTATTGACACTCTTTGCCAGCTCCGTTCCGTTCACACGCGCATTCGCTCGTTCATTCGCTCATTCGTTCAGACGAATGAGTTGAGTTGAGCCGAGTTGAGTTGAGTATTGAGTATTGGAATTTTTATTGTGTTGTGCACTACTTTTTCCATCATTGCCACAACACATTTTCCATTTTCCATTTTCCGTTTCACAGTTTCTCTCTCGACAAAATATTTAATACCGTCGCACACTACACTCTACACTCACTCCGTATCAAAGTCTCAGTTTGTACAACTCTGTTTAACTTTAACGGCTGTTGGAAAAACATCGATATTCATGTCCTATGCTTTATGCTTTTTGCGTATGTATCAGCAGAACATGTACAATCTACAATCTACAATCTACGGCTCGTTGAAATATGAATGTCGATGCAGTTTTGTCTTAGGAATGGAAAAGTTACTGGTAGATATTTATTTGATTTGCTTTGTTCTTTGATATGTGCATAAAACATAGGAAATAAAATACACGATACTCGATACTCGATATGATATTTAAGCGGATACACAAAGTTTGGTATGGTTTGATTACTCGATTCTCTGCTAGTGAAAACTTTTCCAACAAACTACAAACTACCGAGTTCAATAGTTTTCGCTTGCTCTTGGTTTGCTTTCAGCTTGTTTCCTCTATTATTTCCAAAGGACGAGAAAGGAAAGAGGAAGAAAAGTATTGTGAATGTGGATACTAAACCTTAGAGCAAAGTTTGACGACTTATTCCAAGTGCTTGCTCAACTTATTACTATCGTATTTCTGAGCCCATCAAACACGATACACCACGACCAACTAGCATCGACCAACGACCAACGAGCTAAAGCTTTATCAGCCATCAACCGGGAGAAATATTCCATTTCCACCATGAAAATCAATGATATAAATGAACGAGATTACGAGAGACGATAGAGCTAAGGCAAACTGCACAATGAAACTGGCTCTGTGTTTGTATTTGTTTTTGTATTTGGTTTTCTAGTCGTAATCGGAATCGGAATCCGAATCCGAGTTTGAATAATAACGAACGCGTTGGTTAATGACCGCTGATATTCTCTCGTATTGACTGTACGAATAGAACGGACGATGGACGAAATAGATGGACGATAATAATTTTCCTCTTTTGTTGACATATCAAGTTTGATTGGAGGGTCAACAGCAGCAATAGTTTAGATAGGATTAATGTGCATGCATTTCTGTTGGATTTGTCTGGATTTGACGGAGTATCAAATCCAGTAGAATCAAATATCAAATATCAAATCAAGTGGATATTCATGCGTACTTGAAAATGTAAAGAGTAAGTGCTGCTAATGACCAAATCCTCAATCCTCAATGCTTGTCTAATAAAGATTAACAAACAGAATGAAAATACAAGTGGAAATGACTGACAGTTTTCTACTTGACTTGAGCCTTGAGATTCGAGACTTGAATTAAAAAGTTGGTTCTCCATTCTCCACATGATGGAAATTATGATAAAATCCCCCGGTTTCCATTAATATGTCAGTGTACTCTGAATACTTGATTTTGGGATCTGGATTTATGGATTTTGACTAAACACAACAAACAAGCGCTAATAAAACAAGTAATGAATTTACAAGTACCCGAAATTGAAAACTCAAAGCTCAAATACAAAGCTCAAAGCCTAAAGCTGGAATCAACTTGATCCGCACAATTACACAGGATTAGGGTTGTTATGGTTTTACACTGAAATCTTACTGCAGGGCACTTGTATCTAATTTATTGGATAAAAAGTTTAAAGTTGACTGTCGAATGTCGAATGTTGAATGTTGAGCGGAAGACCCATTTAATTTTAACTGTCTCTTACTCATTCCCTTCACTTGACTGACAAAGTGTCCTCTTCTAAACTACACCAAGAACCAAGATAATTGGCAATTAGTCTACCTCAACTTTTACCTGGTCACTTCCTGTCTCTCGATCCTCGATTCTCGACTCTCGACTCTAGACTTTGAACTCTTGAATGTAGAATGAGCTTAGGATTTTCTAATCCCGTCAGAATTTAATATTTGTTTTGAACAGTTTTAGAAAATATTGTTTTTTCTGTAGAAATAGGTACAAAATGTCAAAGTTTTACTAATATAATACAGATAAAATATAATGATGGAAAAAAGTGCTCGTGGATATTGACATGAAAAAAGATAAAAATATCTAGATTCTAGATTCTAGATTTTAGATTGAAAGTTGTATTTGCTTCGCTACTGTTTTTGTGCAGTTGAGTGGAATTGTTTCGTAAAATCAGATGGAAGATCTGACCAAGTTAAGGTTGACAGAACCATCAAATGTGATTTTCCGTTCCATCTCCAATCCGCTGCCGTTGCCGGAACTGGTGCCCGGTGCCCGGTGCCGGTTTGGATTTTCGGTAGTCAATGGTGATGATGATAATGATAATGATGATTTGCTCGGCTCTCGTCTCGTCACTCGCCACCCTTCGAGAATCGTACATTAGACACTAGACACTAGAGACTAGACATTGAAAGTCCAGTTCAGTCCAGCTGACTCTCGAGTCTCTTCTCTTCAAATCCACATCATGTCACATCCTATTTGCTAAAATATATATTTCTTTTCCAGTCTTTCGAGTCTGAAAGGAAAGCCGGAACAATATGCATTTTCCCTTTCGCCCACTCTTTCCATCACTCGTTCACTCAGTCACTCACTCTTCCATGTCCATCTTTTCCCCCTTTAGTCGTTTATCAAGCATCTATTTTATTCTCTATTCTCTATACGCTCTGTTCTTCCTGGATGTCAGAGCCATTCAAAATTCAATCTTTCACTTTTATACTCTTTCCTTCTTCTCATCTGATATCCTTTCGCCACGCCGCGTCTAGTATCCACAGTTACATTTCCGTTTCCCCTGTTTTCACTGCCAACACTGTCCCTTTGGATTTTGGATGAATTACTGTTCAGTGTTCAGTGTTTAGTGTGCGACTATTGATAAGTCACTCTTACATACTCATTTGTATTATCCGCGGACAATCAATTCGATAAAACTTTCCCCCAACGCCCAAAACAACGCAACTAACTTTAAATGTAGAATGTCAACAGTTGATCCGAGATATATTTTTTATGGCAAAAGCGCTTGTCATTTCCTTCTTTTTATTTTTAACTGTGGTAAAACTCCTTGTTTTATTCTTTATTATGTTCCGTGTTCAATGTGCAATTTAAAAATTTCAATCGATTATCCACATCCAAAAAATTCAATATCAAGTTCATTGCCGAGCCAAAAGTTTTTCCTTGTCCATTGTCAAGTGGAAAACGTGATAACTTGATGTGCTATTTATACTTATAGTTTAGAGTCTTATTACTTATTACATAAGGTAATGCAGCTACATAATCAGCTAAAGAGGGTATTTGGTATTTGAAGAAGAAGGCCAGGAAGACGGTAGGTAGACAAAAAATACAAAGAAAAGAAAGAAAGGATACGCGTGTTTGATGTGTGTAGTGTGCAGAGCTTAGAGGAAAGGAGTTGAGAGCTCCCATTAAAACGGACATGTAGGATAATCACGCAACCGAGAATGGAGAATCGAGAACCGAAACCGAGTCCAATTACGAATGAGGACGATTACACGTATCCCAGTCAATTCATGTCCTTTTCCTTCTCTTTCTTGTTTTCCTTGTTGATACGGAATGGAAATGCATAAATGGACATGTAAATATCCAGAAAGCCAGAGAGAAGAAGACAAGGGGAGCAAGAACAAGAAGAAGAAGACGGAACTTTATTTAATGTCGATTCAATGGATAATTAAATGGGGAGAAGGAGAAGCAGGCCAATTAGACCCGAAGCAGTAAATACCCGACAAGTTTGAGACATTTAATAGACTATGTGAATACATGTAACATGTAGATTGTAGATTGTAGACCGTGGGCACATGAATATTAAATACACAACGGAAAAGAAAGAGAGACATTTCTTGTTCAGTTGAGTTGAGAAGCCCGTGAAATTAAATTCACCGACTGGACTACAGTTTTCTCTATCTTTATGGACAACGGAATGGAAAGGAGTTCAAATGGAGTGTACAAGAAATGACGTCAATCCAAACCAATCGACCCAACTTTAAAGCTCAAACTACTGACTTGAATTTCAAGAGTAATTTGTATGTCTTCCGCCAATTGTCGATATAATTAGAAAATTTACCCGGTTTCTCCAATCTAGAATTTTCCATGTTTATTTAATGTTTAGTGTTGAACTATTAACGATTACACAGCATTTACTGAGCAGAATCTGTTTCTTTGCATCAACTTTAAGCCCATAATTTCCGATTGTTTTAAACAAGACATTTTGAAATAAGCAGGAAAAAATAGGATTCGGTGTGACTTTACTCTTGACTCTTGACGCTGATTCTGAGTGGGAACAATCGCATGATCAGATTGACAAGTGAACAAGCGAACAAGCGGAGAAGCGGAGAGAGGGAATCACGGAGTGTTGAAATAGTAACAAAGGGCTGTTTGACTGTTTGGATTGAGGATTGTGGATACTATTCCATTTGTATTTAGTATTTGTTTACCTGTACACATGTACAATGTACACTGTACACTGAAAGGAGCCGCCCGTTGCCTACTGTGGGAAAGAAAAGGAGGACGGAAGGAGGGCGGAAGGAAACAAGTGCTTTGAATTGTAAAGACTTAATTACAAATTTAACGTGTAATTAAAACTCATTTATTAACAACTCAAACAACGGAAACCCGAGAACACACATGCAAACATAAACACACGCATTCACTCATTCGTTTAAGCCGGGCCCGATAACTAGAATACTAGAATACTAGACTACGCGACTACTCGACTCGGATATCCCATAAATGATTCACACTGACAACCTAACAAATTCACATGACTTTATTCTCCCTCTTTTCATCAATTTTACACGCAAACTGGAAGCACATGAGGATAAACGTAATTCCTAAATCATGCTGAAAACATATGCTGAACCAACTTGTAGTCTGTGGTGAAATTTTATATTATATTATATTATTGTACGTGAGCGAAGCTGAGTTTTGACGATATTGAAATAAAATTGTAGGAAAATCTGTCTCTTTTGATTTTTGATAGTCCGTTCTAATTCCAAGTACAATTGAGCATAGAGTGTTTAAGATTTTACTGTTGAACAACGGACAAAAACCAATAAGCTTGAACGGGATCAAAGAATGTAGAATTTAGACTAAAAACAAATAAAAGGTGGACAGAAGAATGTTCCTTGTTCTTTGTTCCTTGTACTTTGGCCTTTTTATTAACATGTTCAATGTTCATCTTTATTATGTCACAAGTCAGACCGAGTCAGTTCAATGTTCAATATTCGATATTCGATGCCTGCTAACACAAAAAGAATGTCAAAGAGTCAAAGAGTACGGATCATGAGAAAATATCTACCTCTCTCCAGTCTCCAACATTATGGAAAGAAGCTGGAGAAGCTGGATCTGGAGAAAGTTCTAGATTCTAGAGAGTAAAAGGATACTGTTCCTTCTATTATTTTCATTGTAAATATATATTTTATCGATCGTCCTTTTCCCTTTTCCCTTTCTTCTCTAGAAAATAGAAACTCTGCACTCCAAACAAGATTTTTCGTACCGTCGACCGTCTCCTATCAAATTTCCACATTACCTGTATCCTTTTTTGTCATAGTTCGTCAGCTCTGTCTGGCCGCTGTATTAGCAGAATCAGTGTCATCTTTTTACATGCGCCTTGAACCTGGAACCTGGAAGCTTGGAGCTGAAGCTTGGAGGAGGTGGAAAATCTGTGAAAAAACTGTGTGTTGTGTATCGAGTATTGAGTATTGAGTATTGAGCATTGAGCATTGAGTGAAAACATGGCAACTAAACTAAATCAGCCATCGCCTTCTATTTGTGGATATTTTATTGGGAATGGGTTTATGAAAACGCAATATTTATTATGAACCCAATTTTAATCAAACGAAAAAGAAAAGTGGGAATTATGGAAAAAATTCCTCCGTTTCTCCTTTCAGCCTATCAGTTCAGACACGCTCAACAAGAAACTTTAACCAACAGGCTGGACGTGAAACTGAGTTGGGGCTTCGATCCCGAGCCAGAGCCAGTGCCAGATCCAGATCCAGAACCATATTTGATAACAGAACCAGATTTGGGTCCAGATTCATCGGATGATTTATAGGGAGAAAGCGAGAAGGAGAAAGAGAACAAGGACAATTGCAAAAGAAGCAATATCGCTTTCTTTTCTTTTTTCCTTTGTGAATCCTACCAAGTTTGCATCCTTATTTTTCTATTTTTTATTGACAAAAGTACAGTACACTGAACACGGAACACTGAACTGCACCGAGGAATATTGAGCATTGAGCATCGAGCATCGAGAGCTGAGGATTGAGCACTGACTCGCCTCCATTATTCTGTCCATTCCTCAAAGAATATGAGATATTTGTTCAGCATGCAGCCAGCAGCTAGCGATTCATCTGTTCATGTGTACATAGTTCTGAGAAAGAGGAAAAGAGAAAAAGGAAGGAAAATCCGTAAAAAGTTTCCGTTTCCCTTTATCTCCAAGCTCTTGAAAGAGATAACGTGCTTTGCCTATTACATTTTCCTCTTCCGTATCATTTTCCCTTGCCTTCCTTCATATTTATATTTATATAGTTTTTTTGTCTGTATTTCGTTGGATTGGATTCTCATGAATTGTGAATAGATTTGACATGATATGAATATAATCTAGAATCTAGAATCTAGAATCCAGAAAAGTAGAATACATGTGCCTTGTGCTTGCATTTATTGATAGAGAGAATAAGCTCCGTTTCATTGTCAATTCTCAAGGATAGATTTCCGTATCCTTTTTTCTTTGAGTTTGAGTTTGCCTTGGAACTTTGTCTTGTATTGTGTATTCTGGATTGGTACAAGAAGAAAGTATCTAGATTCTAGAATATTTCAAACTTGTATTTTCAAACCACTCATGTATACATTTTTCATCTACTTGATATTTGTATGTTCCGGGCATACAAATGTGTACTGCACTCCGTACTTTGTACTTGATCCGAGTGTTAAAAAGATCCGATACACGTTGTAAATTTGCAATCCTCCAAATTCCAATCTCCAATCTCCAAACTCGAAAAGCGCAAAACTTGTGAGATTTTGGTTTTGGATGTTGGAGAAAATTGGGATTCATGTGTGAAGGACCAACGAGTGGAGGATCTTCAATGTGGACTGTGTGGAATGCAGACTTTAGAGTAGAAATACGTAAGAGAATTTTTGCAAGTACGCAAAACCCAAAACCCAAAACACCCTTGTCAACTTTCTACGCTTTAAATTCCTCCTGCATCGCATCAAGTATTGAGTATTGAGTTGCTGCTAACTGCTAACTGCTTAGTTCTATATAACCACACACACATTTGTCAGTTTGGCTAGTCAATTCCACTAGTGTTCAGAATCCCAAATCAACATCAAAATCAAAATCCAAATGTAATGCAGAATTTGTGAATGAAATGGCCAAAGGCGACTAGAGATTCTCGTCGCTGAATTTGAATCCAGCAGCCAAGTTCAAGTCTAAATTCAAATTCAAATCCAAATCCCAGTGAGTGCAGGATTTTTATACACTGATTCAAAATTCTGATTCTGGATTCTAGATTCTAGATGCAACTCGGATAAAATCATATCAGATCACGTCAATTTTTAGGAAGCGAAGCTGAGTATTGGTTTCCTTCGATACGGCTGGGTGTGCACATTGGGGTAATGTGAGACAACGAAACTAGCGCCACCTAACGGGAAAATTTTTAACTAGTCAGCGCCCTCTAGCGGTAAAATTTTCAAACTAGTCAGCGCCCTCTGGCGGGAAAAGTTTCAAACTAGTGGAAAAGTTTATTATGCGAAGAATTCTTCTACTCTGCTTCGCTTCCGGAGCCTAAAGCATTTATGCTTTGTAGGCGATATAAAATCCTCACGGAGGGAGGATTTTTAACTTTATTGTCGTTTTATATGCAACGATCTACTTTTCAGTTTTGTCCATTGCGGTTGGCCGCCTTGGATATTTTGAACTTTGAGCCATGTTCACCATGTTTCATGCGCTATTTCCTATTTACAATTTGAGGCGAGTTTTGAGAAAATTTGTATCTGTTTTTCTATGTAAACAAGCGTAAGCAAATCCAGCTAAATTATCTTGAAGATGTTTAACATCTCGTTAAATTCCAAAACTCCAAACTCCAGATTCTAGATCCCAGCCTCCAGACTTGAAAAGTAAAGAGTAAACAAAGCCAGTGGGAAGAATGAATCAAGAATCAGGTTGTGTGGTGTTCCTTGAGTGTTGAGTGTTGAATTTTGAGTGGAAACATTTATAATTTGTAATTCATATTTTGAAGGTTGGTTGAATTTGGATGGTTTTGAATTTTAAATTTTAAATTGTAAATTGTAAATTGTAAATTCAAAGCTTTGTTGTTATCAAAAACCAAGTGACAAAGGGACTTTTATGACTTTTGTGAGCACTGAACATTACAGACAGAGTTGGTTTCCTTCAAACTCGAGAATCGAGACTCTAAAGTCGAGACCTTGTTTTACTTTCTCCTGTCACTTGATTTTGAGTTTTGAGGCTTGGGGCATAAAACCGTGTCAAAGACTTTGTTGTCTTCTACTCTTCTAAACTCTTCTCAATTCTACGCTCGAATAAAACGTGAGATGTTGCTCTTGTTTAAACTGTACGTACTTGAGACTTGAGACTGGAGGAAAAACGTATCCCGATTCTTTCTCTATTTGTTTTGTATATTTACCACTTGTCTCAACACTCAACACTCACCACATAAGATTAAAGATTCAATGCTCAAAGTCGAGTTGGGAATTCAACGAGTGTAAAAATGTGACGAGAGTTGCAAATTCTTCCAGATTTTTCCTCCGTTGAATTCTCCTCTTCATTCTCGCCATCTTGATCCTTGTCCGTGTCGTCCTTTACATTGTCGGATGCAGAGAGAAGAGAGAAACTGATACACGTAAGTGGTTGTGTATTGTGTATTGTGTTTCTGATTTTGTTGGCAGTGATATCTGTATCAAGTTGTTGTTGTAGTATTACAAACTACACGCAGTTGAGGGTGAAAGGAAGAGAAGACGATGAGGAGATCTCGTGATGGATTCATGTGAAAAAGTAGTTGGAGTTGAAGTTGGAGTTGTGGTTCTGTGACATCACATTACGTGAGAGCATCTTTCGTTTGCGTTCCACTGGATTGGATTGGATTTCCGATTCCGATTCCGATTCCGACTGTTGCCTAAAGTCTAAAGTAGGCATAAAAGTGGATGGAAAAGTGGAATTCGGCAGAGTACAGCTCAAAGAGTGAGCAGAGCTGAGCTGAGTGGAGAAAGTTGCGTAAAGAGAAAGGAAAACGACACGAGTCTCACAAAGAAGCTCACAGTCTAGTTTCTGGTTCTGGTTCTGTTTCTGTTTTCTGGACGCAGTCAAGCTGAAGGGACACGACAGCAGTTGAGTTGAAGAGGACGTTGCTGAGTGTTGCTTGTTTTGAATGTAACAAGTTCGGTAATAAATACATGGAGGAGAAAGTGAAACAAAAGCAAAGACAACAAGAGTATCTAACTACCAAGCACAAAGTACAAACTACAAACTACCAAGTAGAAACTACGAACAAGGAACAAGTGAAGCACGTTAACGAGCGAGTGAAAGGAAACTAAAGGAAACTAAAGTAAAACGTCAAGAGGAGGAAAGTCTCAAGTTTGGACTGGAGGTTTGGCTGTGGGTTGTCGAGTTTGGAGAAAAAATGATAGCTGCGAGAAAAAACTCCGCACTCGCTTCTCTCACTACTTTATCACGAAATGTCTGTGCTATTTGTTCCACATTCAACATTGCACGTGCATTTTCATGTTTAATGAAATCTTGATCAACTCAATTCAAATCTGTCAAGTTTTCAATTATACACTTTTTCACAGCCCCAAAAGCAGAAATCATGGCAACGAAGCACAGAAATAGAGAAAAACAGGTGCTCATTTATTTCAAGTGGAATTTGAAAATTGAATGAAAATATTCATGTAGCAATGTCAATATCAATTTTGGTATCGGTTATTGACATTGGCATCGGCATCGGTCTGATGGAAATGATGAATGTGTGTACTTTTCACTTTTCACGTGGGTGGGGAAGAAATTCCACCGCTGTTTTACATTTTCCATTTTCCATGCTGCGCCGCAGATTTAATATTTAATACCTTTTTAATACGAACCTCAACACTCGAGCCTCGAGACTCGAGACTCAACCCAATATATCAGTGTTATACGACTTACATTTTTTTATCTACGCTATGTTATGTACGCTTATCCCGAGATCCAAAATCCGAAGCCGAAAACGGAAAACCGAAAACCGGAATTCTGTCTAGTTTATAAATTTTAAAGTACAAGTTGCAATGTGTACATTTTACAGGGGATTTTTTGGGAAAGGAATGAACATGCGATGGGAAATGTGAAGACTGGGTTGAGAGTTGAGGATTGAGGATTGAGAAGCAGCGAGCCATGATGTATGATGACTGAGTTTGACATGAGCATGACGTGGTGGAAATGGGAAGAAATGGGAATGGAAAAGGGAAACATGAGCGGCAGACCGAAAACAATGAAGAAAATAACCTACTACTCTTACCATGTCTGCACTTCATATTGCGCTACAAAAGACGCTCTCTCTTCTTTATCCAATGTGCAGTGTTCGGTGTTCAATGCAGAAAGTGTGAAAATGGAAAATGGAGACTAGAGACTGGAGAAAGCGGGAGAAAGCGGGAGGAGGATGAAAGAATGTCAAAACTTTATTCTATTCCGTTCCATTCCGCTCCGCTCTATTTTCTATTTTCACTCCATCTTCTATGTATTTTTCTCCTTTTCCTTCTTTCAACATCTTTACAAGTTGAGCTCAGCCAGTGTTCAGCATTCAGCATTCAGCATTCACACTTCTCTTCATAGCTGACAAAAGAAAACAGAGTCTCGAGTCATGATTGAGAAGGAGAAAGGGAATGTGAATATGATACGTAGGATATTTTATTCTTTATTCTTCTCCTTATTTTCCATTTAAGTAGATAGTAGATGAACATTGAACATGGCAATGAAAAATTTGAGAAACGTACCAGAATCTGCTTTCTCGCTTTATATGGATTTTATACGCATAGGAATTTACACATGTATAACAAAGTTATTATAAAAAGGCGTACTTTAAATTCAGATGCAATTTTTCAAACTTTTCCCCTGTTTTTTTTCCCTTTGTACCTTGTACTTTCTCCTTTCTACTTATTTCTCTTTCCATTGTACGTCCAACTCCTTTGAATCCTCTTTTTTCTGCAGTGTCCATGACCAGATCATCTATGTGTATGTGGATATGATGAATTCGTGTAGTGTGAAATGATCGAGAACACTGGAACAGAAACTGTACATGATTTTTCAATTTCACCAAGAGAAAATTCAAAACTCAAAAATTCACACTTTATATTTTTCTGGTACCATTTTCCCTTTTTCTTCTCGCACAATGATGCTGAATCCTGAATAAAATAAATATTATGATAATTATAAACTGGGAAAAATGTAAAATAACCATAGAAAATTGAACATGTACAATAGAGAAAGTTTGGCAGTCGATGATAATGGATGAGAATGTTAAAAAAATTTATGACCTTGATTCTCGATTCTCGATTCTCGATTCTTGATTCTACTAGATTTCAGATCCTTGATTCAAAAAAGGGGGAAATATTACAAAATGACGATGGTAATGATATAGCACTGGGTTGAAAATGGGGGTTTGTACATTGTACATTGTGCAGAAAAAAGCTGAATCAGAATCGGAATAATGAGAATGAAAATGACACGAGGATGAAATATACAAGCAATAATGTGTACATGGAAGGACAGGAAAAAAGGGGGAAAGAGTAGAAAAAGTGAGATGATGCATGTTGAATGGAATGGGTTGGAAAAAGGAGAAAAAGAGAAGAAGAACAAGGAAAAAAGGGAAGGAAGGAAGGGAAGACGGACAGTTGCAAGTTGGACGTGAACATGCAGGGAGGACAGCGACCATAGACCATAGACCATATCCCATATAAACTACAGTTTGAAATGATGGTAAAAAATTGGTAGAAAAAAGAGGGAAAAGAGAAAAAAGAAAAGGAGAATGGAGGAATGAATGGATGGACGGAGGATGGATAATAGAGGACGGAGGATGGGATCCCATGGTGAGGGAGAAGAATGGTAGACAGTAGACACAACAGAAAGGGAGGAGAAAGAGATGACGACGGATGAAGGAAGCTCATCATAGCATTCAAGAAGCATATCATTGAATCCTCCATCACCTCAACCAGTCTCACGCTCAAAACTCAAATTCAGCTCCTGCTCTGTGTCTGTGGTTGAACCCTTCAAAGATCTCGATTCTCCATCCTCCGTTCGATCCAACTCCACTAGTTCTCTTGAGTTTTTTCCTTGTAGCTCCTTGTTCCTTATAGTTGGGTTTCATTCCCCTCTTTTTCAAATAAAGGTAATGGTATAGAAAGGAGAAAGGAGAAAGCATTGGGCTACATAAATGGAAGAAATGGGGAGAAAAGCAAAGAGAAAGCCAAGTAGTACTTTCTTTCACAAACCCAGCCAAAGTCCAACTTCCAAGTCCAACTTGAAGTTCAATTCCAATTGGACTATTGCAACTGCAGCTCCAAGTTTTCATCTGTGCATTGTTCATCCTACTTAGGGGCTGCAACTTCTTACCTTTCTCACAGTTTTGTAGTTTTGTAGTTTCCACGCTTTTCCATCTCTCGCTCTTTGAGACTTGAGACTTTCTTCATCGTCTTCGTCTCCTTCTTTTTGGTCTGCTTTGTTCTCGTCCGGTTGTATCTTTCTATCTTTCCGGTGACGTAATTTCCAACGTGGTTTTCTCTTTATCTTCACTAGTTTCGAGTCTCGAGTCTCTTCAAGTTTTCTCCCAAGTCTTTGCGTAACTTGTAGTTTGTATGTGTATGTGTTGTGTGTGCGTTGTGTGTGGCTGTGGGTTTTACATGGATTTCGTACCGGTTCCGTGTGAAAAAGAAAGAGCGAGCTTTATTCCCCCATGTCTGCATTGTACACTGTACATTGTACATAATCTAGTATCCAGTATCTAGTATCGAGTATTAGTATTGATCTTCATATTGAGCTGGAGCTGGAATTCCAGAATCCAGAATCCAGCTTCGTCCCCCCGTTGATTTATCGAATCTCTATAAAGGTCAATAAAATCTTGATAAATGAGCTCAACTCCATTCTCTCCATTCGCTTGATTCTCTTGATTTTCTGGATTCGCTGGATTCTGTGGATTCTGGGGATTCTCTGAATTTTCCGTGTGGATGTGGGAGGAACCGACTGAATTTTGGCAAGGGCAAGAAATCTATAAGCTCCTAATTTCTAATTTCTCCTTGTTCTTCTTCACAATTCCCAATTCAAAATGTATTGTATTGCATTGTATTGCATTGTGTCTGCAACTACTCATATACTTTACATGATCAAAAGACATTGCTGTTCTTTTCCTTGATCCAATTTATTTAATTCCCCATCTCCTATCTCCAGACTCTAGACTCTAGACTCAAAACTCGACAGAGTATTGAAAAGAGAATTTTGATTCTGAACAAATATTCAGCAGGAAAAATAAAGACATCTTTGTCTGTTTCACTAGGCTTTTGAATTCTGCACTTTTGATTTTGATTTTGAGTTGGATTTTGATTCTGTGCAGATTTGTCCAATATCGTTAACTATGCATTATAGATTTCTATTGTAAATTAGCCTCTGCTGATTGCCAACGATGAAAAATCACGGGAAACAGAACAAAAGCTGGGGATAAAAGAAACGTCGCATCATCAAATCATCAAATTTTATTTATGTATTCGACATTTTCCATTTGCCCAAATTTACCTTTAGGCTTATCTTCTACTTAGGTGAATCTCCGTACAAATATGAGGATGGAAGATGCGAAGGTAAAGATACGGAGGACGGAAATTGCTAAGGTTTGGAAATGGATTTGGATTTGGACTCAGATTGGGATTGAGATCAAGATCAAGATGTGGATTTAAAGATTTTTTCGTTAAGGGCTGAATCTGAATTTTTCCAGTGGAAATTGCACCTTCAAATCTTAAACTTGAACTGAGACTGCAGATGCAAAATGTAAGCAGTTGAAGCAGCTGGTGTGGTCTATAGGTGTAGATTCTAGAATCTAGATTGTCGATAGATGTATACGGTGTGAATCGGCATCGGCATCGACATCGACATCGGCATCACGGTGGAGTCGGAGTCGGATTCCGATTCGAAACCCGCTCAATCTTTTGCCACTTAATTTCCATACATTAGCGGTCTCATTTCTGGCGGCGTCATACTGCCGCCAGAATCTACATTACGTATTCCGCATTCTAGACTCTAGACTCTAGACTCTAGATTCTACATTCTAGTCAATAGCCAATTTACCATTTATCCCAACGACAAGGAAAACGGGAACGGGAAGGACATGAGGAAGAAGGGAGATGAGAATAGTGATGGTATGTGCTGAAGAAGAGGGAGCATCGGCTATGGCTCCGGCATAATGGATATGAAAATCCACCATGTAATAAAATAATAGGTACTTGATGGTTGATGGTACAACAGAAACCCAAGCACCGGAATACATTTCCGTGGTACACTCCAAACTCCGAAGTATAAAATATCAAGGATAACCTCAAATACTCAAATCTAAAACAACAAAATTTTCCTCTTCTCTTTACATCAACAACCCGTGTTCGTATCCGTATTCGGAGCCCAGTCCGTTTCAATCCATCCAAATCCTTTCCATTTTATAGACATCCCGCTCAAATTATGCAGAAAATCGCAAGAGCCTGAACAGGAGGAAAGGCTCAATGCTCAATGCCCAACTGTGGGCTCTGATGTACATGTACAAATTTCGGTTGTGTGTCTATGTAAATTCAAGGTAATTTGGAATTTGGAATTTGGTACGGCGGTAATGTAAATCGAGTGAGTGGGAAAAAGGAAGCGTGCTTGGATTAGATTCCTCACCATTTTCCCTCTCCACTTTCTACACTCTACACTCTACACCTCTGAAATATAAAACATCCATGTCATTACTTGAACCCCACAGTAAATACAGTAAATACAGGAGTAAACTGTTCGTGGAAGCGGTTTCAAAATTTAAATTTCAAAATAACCAAACTTATTTTCTTTTACCTAGGAATTTTAAATTTTAAATACCAAAAATTGTAAGCTTTGTACAGCTGAGAGTTTTTTTTAGACAAATCTATAAATCTAGAAATCTAGTTTTTGGTGCTTCGTTACTCGTTGCATTAGAAACTGAAAAAAATCAGATTACAAATAGTTTTAACATGTGCAAAATCGGAATTGAGTGGATTATACATTATACAGGAACTTGATTTGACTGGTTCTATTATCCGTCTTGTGTCTTGTGTCTTTTGTGAGTGTGTTTAAACTTGTGAGTTTAGAATTTAGAATTGTGAATGAAAATAAATGAGAATTTTGCATAGGCGGAAGATGGAAGAAACAAAAATAGCGTGTACCGTTTCTATTTTCAAATGATGCGTGTATCGTATAATATAAAATGTCTGTACATAGAGAATAGAGAATAGAGACACATTCATATCGGTGTCCATGTCTAATGTATAACGTCTATGCTTTTGGTTGGTTAAAGGCACTCTCTTCCGATGACACTTTATAAATGACATTTACTCAGAGGCGACAGAGAAAAGTTTGAAAAAATCTACACAACTTTTGCTCACTTTTCTCTCTGTCTCTCTGTCTTTTGGATCGAGCATCGAGGTTTGAGGTTCGAGGGAAACCATCGCATATGTAGCAGCATTACACCACACCACAATGTTACTACTACTACAAGCAAAAAACCAAACCACACTCTCATTAATCATCCCTGCAGTTCATCTCCGTCATAAAAAAGACACTTCTAATTACACTCATTGTCACTATTAAATCATGACTTTTTTCCCACTCCAAACTCAAAACTCCAAACTCTCGAGACTCAGAACTCTAGACTCGAGACTCGAGACTCGAGACTCGAGATAAAAACTAAAGTTATACTTTGAATCTCAATAGACTTTAAACAAAAAGTTGAAAATGGAGTCGGATTTTTACCAGATTTTTCCATTGTCTTGATTTACAAACAAATACAAAAAGAACCTCGTATTTTCCCATGTTTCAAGTTTCAAGCTCTGAAGAGTTGTTGTGACGGAGAAAAATAATGATGTACCGTCGATGATCTAGAATCTAGAATCTAGAATCTAGAGTCTTTTGGGATTGCGAAAAAATTCCTGTGGTTTGTATTTGTATTTGTATTTCCCTCCGTATTTGTTCATGTTCAAAGGGAAAAGTTACAAGTTTTTGGTGGAATTAATATGAATATTAGCCAAATTTTCCGTGTTAATGAAGAGGAAATCGGAGGGTAGAATTTATTAATATTAAAACTCGAGGCTCGAGGCTCGAGGTTCGAGGGAGGGGAAAAGAAGAAGAGATTCCTCAGTCTGTTGAAGGAGCTAATGCGTAATATCTAATACCTAATACCTAATAGACGATGGGCTGATCGGCTGATTGGCGAATCTATCTTCATTTGGAATTTGGAATTCCCGATTTTTTGATGCGCTAAACTTTTCTCTCGCCTCCAATTTTCAATTTGCATATTCACGATGAAATTTCTGTTTTGCTCGGGGTTGATTGAAAATTGAGAGTGAAAAGAAGATTATATTAAAAATAAAACAAGATGGAAAAGTCACTCTACACTCTGCGCATTTCAGTTAATGATGGGAAACGCATGGGCTAAAGATTGAAGAATGTAGAGTTTTTTCCGACAAATTTAAGTCTGTTTTATTATTACCGGTAGCGAAGTCAAAAGTGATTATACGAATAATATTATACGAACTTACGCATGTGGATTGAATGAGCTACTTTGACATTGCTTAATGCTCTCATGATTTTTCACACGTTTCCCCGTTTAAAAATATCTACACGGGCAAGTTTAAAGTGTTGAACAATGTGTGATGCGTCATTACTTCCAACTCTGAGCACAAACTACAAACTACAAACTACACACCGTGAAATACACAAGAATCTAGTCAATCTGAACCACCCACACAATTTTCTCGTCAATATGAAGCGCAAGCCGACAGTTTTACTGCATGCTGAGTTGCTTTTTTAAAAAGAACAAGCGGATTTTGCTGGTTTGCTAGTTTTTAAGCTGGAAAAAGATGTAGTATCTAAATTTTAAATGTTGCTGATGGAATGGATTTTTTGGGCTAGAAACTTTAAATTTTCATCATATTACCAGAATTTTAATAAAAATAAAGCGGATGTGTATTTATCGGTAATCGGTAGTTGAAGTTTTAGGAACTAAAACTAAAAGTAGACTAGAATCACAATTAAAATGAGAATGAGTATGAGAAGGTTTGAAATTTGAAAAAAAATTGGGAATGGAAATGTAAAATAAATTAGCGGGAGTAGACAAATAGCCGGGAGGGAACAGTTGCTGATTAATATTTTGAAACTCCTTTTGCTCTAATTTAAACCGAGTCTATATTCTATATGAGTTATTCAAACTCTTACTCTTACTCTTACTCGGTGCGAGACAAGTACAAAGTTGTTTAATCTATTTAACTTGTTGTTCATTGTTTGTAGATCCAGATCGAGTTCTTGTTCGAGTTGGAGAAGGATTTTTGGCTTGAAGACTGGAATTGGGATACGCAACTTTGGATCTGCATTTGTATCCTCACCACAAGATCAAAACTTTGAGCGAAGAGTATTTGTCAAAAGTCAGCAGGAGCAACTCAAGGCGAATACGACTCGATATCCAAAATCCAACAGGCACCATCACCATCACCAGCAACAGCAGAATCAACAGCGCCAAGTATACGCTACAAACTACAATCTACACACTAAACTCTAGACAGAGACAGAGAGAGAAGAAGAAGGGCAAGTGGAGTCAAAACTGGAGATATATACGCACTCCAACTCTTGCTCAAACTGAACCATCTTCAAATAAACTCGGCTCCTCAATCCTCAATCCTCAACAGTTCAATTCCGAGTGTGCTGCGAGTTGCGAGTTTCGAGTCGTCTGTTGTGGCGAGAAGTGGAAACCAACTAACAAAGTCGCTCCCTCGTTCACTCGTTTACTCCTTCAGTCGCTCAGTCGCTCAGTCATTCAGCGAGCAGGCCAACTCATTCAGTTCATCTCCATCTCATCGCAAGAGCAGAAGCATCCTCAGCATCTCTCCTCATCTCAATCTACACTCTACACTCTACACTCATCCACTCTGTACACAGTACAAGTCCTGTTTACTCTCTTGTTTTTCTCATTAAAATCCTCCTAAATATTTAATTTATCTAATCTACTCCTGACTTGAGACTTGTGAGTTGACAAAAACTCCAAAACTCCAAAACTCCAAAACTCCAAAACTCCAAATTAAGCCAAGATAAGAAATTACCCATCAAATTCATCAAATCCATCGAATCCATCGAACCCATTAAATTCCTCTGAAAAAGAAAGTCAACATCAAGTTGAAATTAAATTCAATAAAAGTCGAGTGGATTTGATTGAATTGAATTAAATTGAATTTTTGTTTCTGATTGAGCGAAAAAACTCGAGACAAACAAAGTCAAAATCAGGAGACTTGAGAGTCAAAAGTGAATTACGTGTATAATTTGAACCGTGCAAGTTTTAAACCGTCTAGACGCTAAACTCTAAACTCTGAATTCTAAACGGAAGCGGAAAAGGGAGAAAAAGAAACAAGAAGTGATAAAGATACACATGTAAAGATATCTCGCGTTTTCCTCTCTCCTGCTTCTTCCATCATCAATTTTTATAAACAAAGTTTACTCCTTATCAGATCATTGGATTGGAATTGGAATTGCTTTTCCCCACACACAGACACACATATACAGTTTTACAGTTACAGCTACTCCCGTGGAAAAAGAAAAACTCTTGAAACTTGAAACTATTTTAAATTTGATGAAACTCAACTCGTGATTTTTGCTCGAGTCTCGAATCCAGAGTCTGGAGTTTTGGTTTGTGCGATAAGTAAAAGTTTTAAAAAAGTTGTTCTTTCATTTCTCTATCTGTGACTGAGAAACTGAGGGAGAGAAAAAGGAGCGAGGACTGTTTAAATTATTCTCGGTGATTTCTCATTATTTCTACAAGTGCTGCTGGTTAAAAACGGGACTTTGAATTCCATGTGCATGTGTAAAAGGTAAAAGGGCGGATGATACGGATTTATATAGTGCACATTAATTTGTGAGAACATTCAAGTGAAAAAATATCTGTAGAACCGTTTAACCAAACCCAAAGCTTTTTCTTATCACAATTAAAAGAGTTTTTCAAATTTCAAAAGACGGGGATTTTTTTGTACCAAAACTAGTTTTGAATACTGAATACTGAATACTGAATACAAAATAACGTGTGATTAACTTTCAGATTAAAAGAGTGTGCGATAAAACATGAAATTGAAATACGGGTAATCTAAACATACACACAAAAGCCGAAGACCGACATCTAAAATCCGACATTCAAAAAACAGAACAAAGATAAAGAAAAACAAACTGTGGTGAAAAATTTAAGTTTTTTCAAAAGAATACATTGGAAAAACCTCTAGAAAAAAGTCTAGAATTCTGTGGGATCTGTTTTTTTCCTAAACTTGAATAATTTAGTAATTTCATGACGACTAATTTCCCTGTTTTGGTCTTGCTCTTCGACAAGGATCTCGAAGACAACTCAACTGTTTAGAATGAGCTGTAAAGTCGGCAACCAGACTAATTCGCAGGATCCTCAGGCAGTCAATTCACGCGTTTTTGTGGGCAATTTGAACACTTTTCAGTGCAGCAAGACTGACGTCGAACGCATGTTCCAGCGCTACGGCCGAATTGCAGGTACGCCAAATCCCAATTATAAGTCTTTATTCTAAACTTTCCATAATACTTTTCACTTTTTACTCGAGGAAAAATCTATCGATAATCATCGTTCATTTTTCAAAAATATCTTGTACAAAATTCAAAACATTTTCAAAACAGAGATAAATACAGAGAAAAATAATAAAACAACAAGTCTAAAGAAAATAGATAAACAAGTTAAAGTTTTGGTTACGAAACTAGCGACTCTAGAGTCTAGAGTCTAGAGTCTAGAATCTAGATTCTTGATTCTAGATTGTAGATGATTTTAATTCTGATTTGTTTCCATCGTAAAGTATTTTGACTGGACTCTGGACTCTGAACTGGCCCCGACTTTTTTCATGAATACTGATGAGCACTCGTGAAAAGGCATGAAAACTGGAGAAGAATCTTTATGATTTTTATATCTGTTTCTGTTTGTACAAGCAACTGAATTTCTTGTTTAAAACCAACATTCAACGTTTTACACTGTACACAGCGTAGAAAATGGGCAAAGATAACATTAGCGATTGGCATAGACTATTTGACTAGAATTTGAAGTGGAGCCGAAACTGGAACTGGAACTGGAGGCTCCACATTACATTACACATGTGCACATGCAACTTCCCAGGATATTATTTATGTGGTAGAAATTTGCAAGGAAAACGAGTGTTTTTAGTACTAGATACTAGAGCTTCTACATTCTACATTCTACATGTTAGATTCTAGATTGGAGATAGAAAGAAAATACGGGGTATTTGCATATTTCATGGATTTCTCTTCCCCACAGTCCGTTTAACGTCAGGCCGGGTAAAAACTGTGTTGAATCTCTGGGTTCTGGCTTGTAAAGTGAATGGAGCATATAGTACACACTCACTTTTCCATGACAGGAAAGCAAGATCATTCTCATTCACATGCTCATGCTCATGTGATGTGATGTGATGCAAAGGGATCTGCAATGTCAAATGGGGAAAATGGTAGAGTCTAGAATCTAGAAAAGAAGAGGGGAAAGTAGAAAGTACGCTGTTTATAGTTTGGGCCGTAAAAGGACAGGAAGGAATTCGCAACAAGGCTTAGTATTGTGGAAAATAGAGAAGAATTGCCATAGCACTACGAACCATGCTCATTGCACATGCTAACTACGAGCTGACTGAGGGAAGCAACAGTAAAACTAATATCATCATTGGCTTACGCTGCCTTGCGTTATGTTATGCTCTGGATGGAGTCTGGAGTTTGGAACTCTGGAACTCTGGAACTAAACTGAACACAACTCTTCTGTCTTCGGTAACTTTCTCCTCAGTCTTCTCTTGGCTTGGCTTTTGATATGAATGTGAGCAATTTCAACTTTTCTGGGGGTTCTAAAAACTAGTATAAAAGAATACAGGAGGAAAATAATCTGGAGGATCGAGGATTGAGAATCGAGAGATGGGCAATAGGCGAGCTAGCTTTTTATGACAATTTCAAATTTTTTTATATCCACAGACACACACACACACACAAACAGACACGCATGAACAAAACTTAGCCGTAAATGTCGAGTGTCGAGCTATACGTATTTTCTGCATGTACAAAAATTGTACATGAAAAGTACAAACTAGGAAAAGTATGAAAAATTCCCAACTCGTAACACGTAAAAGTCCAGTTTCAAGTTTATTTTTATTCATTTCCGTTCCCTCATTTTTACATTTTTTCTCTCTTTTTTAAATCAACTTTGGACTTTTTTTAACCTGACTCAAACCTCAAAAATGGAAATTCAAAATTCTACAGCCAAAACAACTATTTATTGTCCGAAAATATCATTTTAACACACGCACAAAATACTGGATTTTTTAGACAAAATACTATAAAAAACACGCATTTTTTTACCTACGCATCAAAACTCAAAACTCAAAATATTCAAGACAAGAAAACAGAATAAAACGTCTTTTTTGAATCCCCATGAAACTGTTTAAACATAACAGATGAAATCCCGTTAGAGCGCAGAGGGAGAATAAACCATGATTCAATTAAAGAGGAACAGAATTCAAATTGAAATTCAATCAAATTAAAAGGTTTAGTAGAATATGCTGTAAATGCTCGGGTGAAAGCTTCAATTTGATTTACGAGCTACGGTTTGGAATATCAACCCAACACAACACACATGCACTTGTGCAAAGTGAACCAGTATCCATATCTATATCTGCAACTGTGGCTGTATTTATACATAAAATATTAAGGCAACATGACACACGGCCGGAGCGATAAGTGGTTGGGGAAAACGTGAAAACGCAAGGCTGTAAATTGTAAATATATTCACATTCTACATTCAACATTCAAACTGAAACTATACAAGTGAATCGTCCATGGTCATTACATTATGTACAATGTACATGGACGCACAACACATTGCACAAGGCAGAACGCTCAATTCAATAATTATTATGAACGACGGTTTTATACTTTGTTTTATTGATTTGAACGATCGCCACAATTCTCATTCATGTCTCTCTTTCACCCTTTTCTCCTACTTTTTCCTCCGTGTACCGGCGAGGAAGACAATTATTTTTGGAAGTATCTAGATATCTGTGGTAGGAATCCGGTAGAATTATTATTTCATAACATGCCATTTGATAACCGTTGACTAGAGACCAGAGACTCTAGACTCAGACTCGAGACTTGAAACTAGACAGACAACCGAAAAGCTTGATTCCTCTTCTTTTCCTTATCAACTTTTTCATTGTCCTTAGAAAACACTAGAACTAGACATTGGGCATAAAAGAGAGCAGATTTCTTACTCTCTCGTAAAAAGTGAATCAGAGTGTTTAACTTTGAACACAGTACGCATTTAACGACCTATGTCATGTCATGTCAAGTCATGTCCCATCTCCCAATTTTTTACTGGAAAATGGAAAATGAACAGAGGAACTTTTGAGTTGATCCAGTTTACTCATATTCCTCCGAATGTACTTGCTGTTGATATTTGATAGGGAGCGGGAAGAATTAAAGGCGGAAGAAAGGGAAAGCGGAATAACTACTTTCAGTACTCGTTCGTGACCGTAATAAAACCAAACTGAGGCTGAAACTGAAACTGAAACTCCAAACTCCAAGCTCCAAGCTCCAAGCTCCACACTACGCTCATAAGTATAAAGTAGGGAGCATAATAGAAAATGGTCACCTATCTATTTATATTTGATATCTACGGGCAGATAATAATATAATGACATAACAATGTGGGGTTACGATAAGTGGAAAAGTTAATTTTGCATTTACCCTATACCTTTCCTTCTGTATTCTGTACTCGACTGATATTTTTATATGTATTTGAGCTCGTCTTGTTCATTTGAACAACTATCCTCTGTGCAAAAAAGACATAACTTGAATTAATCATGGAGTTTGAGTTTCAAGTTTGGAGTTTGGAGTTTGGAGTACAATACGATTTAGCTGGAGCATTGAGAATTGAGCATATCTACTTGAGCTGAAAGGATTCCGATTTGCACAATCATCCTGATTATATCAACTTGAGAAGGAGTTGAGAACCGTCGAGTTTTCTTTCAATATTCATGACTTTATTGGCCAACTTTTAAATTAGAATTGCCATTCAACATTCAACCTTTTCTCTGTTCGTTGTTCGTTGTCCATTCTCCATATAGAGTACAAAATCTGCTCTGTTTGTACCTGTGGCTTTACAAACACGTACATTGTACAATGTACAAAAGTCGTTAGCATAACTAGCAAATTAGACGAGAAGAATGATTCTCTCATAATGCAGATTCGAGATTCTAGATTCTAGATTCACACGGAACAAATTGTGTAACAAAGTTGGTAAAACAAAACCTTGTCTGTCTTATCTGTTATCTCTTCTCTGTTCTCGAGTCTCGAGTTTCAAGTCTGTCTGTTGAAACTGCAATTGACATGGACAGTTTTAGACACGCATTGCCAATTTGCCAATTTAAATCTACATTTGAACATAAGAGTACCTTCTCGAATATTTCTTGTGTCTTGAGCATTTCAAGGACTGTGCAAGTGCAGTCTCATTTTGCCTTTGCTTATTTCTATTCGCGTTTCTCATAAGCAGTAAACAATAGACAAAAAATATAAATAAATCAGTCCAACTTTTCCAGCTAACAAGTGCTCAATTTCTCATTCTACATGCTTCTCTTCTTCTCTAGATTTAATGCGGTAGATTGCACATGCATATTTATAAAAAGTTGCAGTGGTAAGGTGAAGTTTGGAATGCGTTTTGTGTAGTTTATAGTGAAATTAGTTTGAACAGAACAGTCAAACAAATCCGAGTCCGATTCCAATTCCGAGGATTTGATGCTGGACTGCTGACTCCTTGATCTGTGACACTGAGGTAGAAAAGAGCAAAGGGCAAAAACTATCATCACTTTTATATTCTAGATTCTAGATTCTAGACTATGGGCAAATTCAATAATAAATAATGAAGGAGGTTGGTTTAATTTGTTTCTGGGGAATTATATCCCAGGATTCCTGATCCAGGAGAACAAACTGGACAAAGTAAAAGAGCAACTGCTATTGTGAGCTAAATAAAGATTGTGAGCTGAACGGAGGACGGACTACAGAATTATCTTTTTATACTGATTGAAGATGGAAAAGAAATTGGATGGGGAAAAGGAGATGAAGTGTTTCCAGTTTCCAGTTTCCAGTCAATTTTATGTCCATGCTGAGGTGGCCACTTTTGATAGCTTCTTGGCAATCCATACTTTTTCCACAGAGAAAATAGAAAATACAAGATGAAAGTTAGTACACGCTTCTTAGTCCTTGCTGGTTTTGGTCCATCTTGTATTATGTACAAAATAACACATACGTTTTCTGGTTCTTTTTCACTTTCAATCTCAATTCTCAAGTCTCAAGTCTCAATGCTCAACGCTCGATGCTCAATACTCGGTAATTTTCTCCATCTCGCTTCTATTCGTCGAGGGAACAGAAAGAAAGAAAGAAAGAAACGGGAACAATTTGACGAATGCCTTGCCCTGCCTTGACTTGACTATTTGACGAAGGCCAGATCAACATCTCTTCCAACTTTGTCCCTTATTCTAGACTCTAGACTCTGGACTCTGGACTCGTTACACAATACAACGTGGACCACGATATTATCATAGCGCTATCTCAACTTGTGTTTTTGGCTTCTGGCTTTATCAATATGGAGCTGTGGGACACATTCAACTGGAAAAACTTGGTCAAATTTCTTTTTCTTCCCTTTTTTCCGTCTTCTCCCAACAAAAGTTTACAATAGCCATAAGAATAAGAATAAGACCAGTTTCAGTGTTAGCTTCAGCTAACATTTCGGTCTCAGGCTAAGCTTTTCCAGTTTTCCAGCTTTCCAGTCTCTGGACAATTTTATGAGACGGACCGCCAGCACAAATGCTCAATGCTCAATGCTCAGTTGCTAGGGGATGGAAAAGTTGTAGAAATTTGCTGGTGGTAGTGGTCACGATGCATTTTTCCTTTCTTTTCTTTTTTTGCCTTTGTCTGGAGTCTGGAGTCTGGAGTAATAACAGTCCAGTTTCCAGTTTCCAGTTCTCAGTATCCAGTTCTTTGGTTTTGTTGAGGAAAAGTAAAGGAAATTGTTCCTACAGAACACATGTGGAATAAATATACAATAGAAATACTGATGTGGATGACGGAAGAAAAGCTGAGATAAAAAGACGTAAGAGCGGAGGAGGAGAAAAGATGGAATCCCTGCGAGATACTTTTAATGGCTTTATGCTCTTTCACTCTTTGCCTGTTCCAAGTACAGTGCGCAGTGTACAGGGAAAAAAGCACACGGACCTCCCAGGTTTCTTGAGAATTCTCTCGAAAAACTGTAATAATTGTAATATAGTTCTAATAAGATTTCAGTAATGAGTAATAACCACTATGGGATTTTTTTCATTCTTCATTCTCCAGTCTCGAGTCTTGAGTCAATTTGATATTTTCTCCGTGCCCGTGACAACCATATAAAAACATGACAGCGTAACAAATAATAAAATAATAAAATAGTCCGTTTTGAGCATGACCTTCACCTTTCATTTTTAACTGCAGGTATTTTTTATCACGAGCTCTTTATTCTTCATGTGAGATTGCAGTGAATTGTACTTGATCGACAAAGGTTTTAACAGGCTCTTTTGACTTGAAACTTGAAATTTGAGGCTGGAGAATGTAGACTTAAGATTGACTTTAGAGTTGAAAGTGTTACAAAGTATAGCGCGGCTTGAAGTTTCTCTTGATTGTAAAAGTTTTTCAAAATTTACAATTTACCCGCTTATTTCAATTGCTCCTCTTCTTCTTCTTGTGCTTCTTTTGGTAATTTGGTAATTTACAAGTCTTAGGAAATGTTAACGTTTCTTCAACCTTTAATCCACAGTATTCAAGTATTCAAGTATTCAAGTATTCAAGTGGGTCGGATAGGAGTTGTCGGAAATACAGGAATACAGGACGGATATTTAAAGGACCATCCTTTAAACGATCAAAGACTCAAAGACGTTCACTTTCCAGTTGATTCTCCACTTGTATCTTGTGAAAAGGAAGAAGGAAAAGGAAAGTTACACCCGTCCTCATCTGCATTTTCTTTCTTTCCCATCCATGTATTTTCAAGAGGAGGGATGATGAGAATTGAGAATTTGGGAAATGACAAGGACAAGAACAAGGACAGTGACAATGACAAAGAAAGTCTAAAGTTTCTCCAACTCCTCGAGATTCGAGCTGAAGTAAAGTTGAGCTAAAGAATTTCCATGTGATGTGTAGGTCTCATGGGAATTTTCTAAGTGAGGATACTCGCTCATTTTCATTTTCACTTTCATTGTCGTTCTCTTTCTCTCTCTCTTTTTCTGTCTCTCGGTTTTTGTCCCAATGGTAAATAGCTGCGGATTTTCTCAGCCACCTCAGTCCATTCTCCATTCATTCCGTCCTTCATTACTGGATGGAACATTGGAACATGGAAATTCTGGTGGGGGAATTTTGTGTTAGATATTGCATTCTAAATTGTACATCATCTCCTGTGATGTTCTCTGTATTTAATATTAATATTTCGGTCCCCTCGAAATGAGAAATAAGGAAACAACTTGCACATTGCATGCGTTAAATGTTGATTTGACTGCATTCCAAGTGCCGATTTCCCAACGGTCTTTAGTTGTAGTCTGTAGTCTGTACAAAATACAGCATTTGTGGCAGACAGAATTATGGAATATGGAATACCAGAGAATTATAGAGAATGACAGAGCGCAATAATTATTAGTTGGCGAAGGTCTGCCGATAATGATAATGACAAGGACAAACTTGACTGTCTGTTGTCTCTTGTCTCTGTCATACGTTTACCCGGATGGATGTTGGAAGTAGAATGGAAAGGTAAGCACTCGTAGGCGCACGCATGAGAGATATGGGAAAAGAAATTGAGTGAGAGTCTTAGTTTTAAGTGAGTTTTCACTTGTGTTCTCTCCCTCTTTCCCCCCCCTCTCTCTCTCTCTCTCTCTCTCTCATCATGTCCTCACGGAAGGGAAAAGTTAATTGCGAGAAGTCGCTGATTACTTCCAAGTCCCGTCAACCTCTTCTCCATTCTCCATTCTCCATTCTCTATCAAGTACAAAGTCTCGAGTCTCGAGTCTTAGACTGTCGAGGATCGAGGAGCTGGAATCGAGAATCTAGAAGATGGAAGATGGAATGGAAAGTGTACAGAGTAAAACGACGAGTGTAGAATGTAGAATGTCGAGTGTGGAGTCGTATGTAATGTTGGTTAGAGTTGGAGTAGAGAATGCAAGTTTTGTAGTGTCTAGAATCTAGTGTGTACCTTCCACTTATTTCCTGCTCGTCAGCCTTGGAGTTCTCCGTTCTAATTCTCCATTCTTTCTCCGTTTTTCTCTATTTCTCTATTCTACTGTATTTCTTTCCCCTCTTTGACTATTTTATTTTATTGTCTGTTCCAGGTTCCAGCACGTACATTTTCCCTCTAGTTCTGTATTCTATGTACTTGTAATTTTAGTTCTAGCTCTAGTCAGCCTTTGAACATTGTACTTTGCACAACTTTTCTCTCTTTTCGATTCCCAGGCATTTAGCGGATGGTCGTTCTCCTTCTCGTTCTTGATCCTCAATTCCTCCGTTTTCTCCACAGGCTCATCTTAATTCTCATCCTCTCTCCCGTTCTCCCGTTCTCACTCCATCTTCTCTCTTTCTTACACATTTTGTGTAGAATTAGAATCTAGAATCTAGAATCTAGAATCTGGAATGAGCCAAGAAAAGGATGTGTAATGTGCAGTGTGTGCATTGTACATATTTTTGTATCGAGTATCGAGAATCGAATATCTTCTTTCGTATCATTTCCCTCAAATTACACACTGCACGTTCAAAACTCAAGGCTCTAGAATCTAGATTCGAGACTCAAGTCGATTTTTTCTAATGGCTTCATCTATAGGAAAAACCATACAAAGCTCATTCTCGGAGGTTGTGAGTTGGATTTGGATAACGTGCACAACATTCATCCAACAGCCAACAGCATTTTAATACACAGAATGGAAAATGAGCATATAGCCATTGCATAAAATGGGCATCTCAAGCATATTACTTGTTACACTGGCTACCGGCTGTCATGACGACCATGCTTAGATTCACATTCAGATTCAGGTTCTCTTTCAGAATTTTAAAAGTGCATACTTGAGAATTGAGAGTCATGGTCACCAGTACCAAATTTGTGTTTGTATTTGTATTCGGATTTGATTCCTCTGCAGTCTGCAGTTTTCCTTTCATGTCATGAAATAGCAGCAAGAGGTTACATGATAAAATAGAGTTACATGAGTATCACTGTCCGTATCTGTTTCTGGATTTGGATTTGGATTCGGATTCGGATTTCCACGAGCAACTTGTATTCGTGTTTAGTGTTCACGTACTGAGAGCGGAGTGGAGTAAAGGAAGGAGGAAAAGCCGTACGGTTGTACATACAAAGTAGACTTGTCTGGTGTTGTCTTGTATTATGTTATTTCATGTTGTGTTCCTTCGTTCGCTGGTTCGTTGGTTCGTTGGTTCGTTGGTTGGTTGTGTGACGAAAAACCCTTTGGGAAGCACGCAAGTCAATTTCGATTTCACTTAGCCAACTTTAACGTAAAACTCTTGGGAAGATATCAAGAGGAAAGAGAGAGAGAGAGAAGAAGAAGAGAGTAAAAGAATGTGTGGTGTGTACTCTGTAAAGGCTGTTTACGTCAATCAAAATGTGCTTTTTCAGGACACTCCGCGATACACCATACAAAATACACGATACATGCTCAATTCTCAACTCTCAACTGTTAATACAGCTCCAGCTCCAGCTTTGGAGTCAGCAAAGAATTTTTATTGAATCCGAGTACGTACAGAAATTGACGTACAGTTTGAGTTGAGTTGAGTTGATACTGTTGCACATTGTACATGAAAAAACAGAAGCTCAATGTGTGGCTCCATGTTTGATGTTCAACGTTCAACACATCAAGTTTTTTTTTTGTAACTCTACAGTTTTTCCATACGTTTTTACCTATACAATTTTTTACGTGTATCTAGTATCTACAGAAATTTCATAACCGAATTTTTTTAGTTTTGTTTTATAAATATCATATAATTAAATTCAAAGGGATTCAAGATTCAACCATAATTAAAAGACAGTAGCTTTTTCATGCCGATTTCCCTCTGAATTAAAGAAAATGAACAAATGATAAAATTGTGATAATTATATAATTATTAAGCAGAAAACGTGAAAAAAATGAGCATGTGCATTCAATGTCAATGTCAATGTCAATGTCAGTTTCTGAATCTCATATCTTATCGTCAGAGCTGAAAAGGTGACAAATCCCAACTCCCAACTTGTTATTCTTGCAATCACAGAGTCAGGATAAAGTATTTCAAATGTACAAATGTACAGGGAACCTTGGATTTTTGGATTTAAAAAATGTTCATCTATTTGTACAACGAAGATATTTATGTGACCGTAGGCAAAATGGATGTGGATGTATTGTCAAGTCGTGTGACTTGACAATTGACAATTGTTCCTTGTTCGTTGCTCATTGTGCATTCACGTTACTTTGTACTCTGTAGGAAAATAGATACAAAGACAAAATATCAGCGCTATTGTTCTTGTAGATTTTAGATTGTGGATTGTGAATTCATGTAAAAGAGTTGAGAAACTCTAGACTCTAGACTCTAGACTCTTTTTTGCATCTCCCATTTCACAGAAGGAAGAGGATGGAACAAAATTCCCTCTGGTTCTTTTTTCATCTCAATGTCAATTTGAAATGTAAGTATAAATGTGGATGGTTGTCTTTGGTTTGGTTTGGCTGGGATTTGCACAATCCTCTATTTGTATGCCTATTTGCTGACATTGTCATATTCCCTTTCCTCTCTTTGCACCCAACATTTCTACACTGTATCAACTACAGAAAAGAGTGGAGATGCAACTGTAAGTACTTATTATCTGTTTGCAATGTGCAGTGTAGAGTGTAGAATGTAGAATGTACAGTGTACAGTGTAGAGGATATGTGTATTCATTTGTGTGCAGAGTGGAGAGTGAGTCAAAAAATGGGTTACCTAATCCAAGAAAAATTCATTACTATTTACTATTCAAATTCGTACTACGGTTGAAATCACTCATTTCATTTGCATGCCTATTAATTTTCATGGCTACTCACATTTCACATTTCACATTTTACATTTCAACTAAGTTGTTGCTGCATCAAGCGCCTTTAGGCTTTAGGCACAAGGCACAAGGCACAAGGCAAATCTAATGTTACCCACACATTCACATTTACATGCACATTGACGACAACTACAACCACAATAAAAACGACAACTCCAACTGTGTAATTTTCCACAGAGTTTTCCCCCCCGTGCCACTTGTCTACTTTAGCAGAAAATTGAATTTTTTCTAACAAACTCGACTTACTTTTGTAATTTGTACATTGTGCATTGTATACATTGTACATTGTGCTGAGTTATTACATTATTAAATTATTATGAGTGACGAGACTCGGAATTGGATTCAAGATATTTCTATTTTCTGTTTTCTGTTGTTTGTGGTTGATTTATGATTTTAATTTGACCGAGTCGAAAGTCAATGTAGATTTTGTACATGTTTAAACTATATTGTACAAATAAGCCAACGTGTTAAAGACGGAGGATCACACACTGAGAAAACAGAGAGGCTCCAATTGACTTGAACTGAGCTGAGGAGAGGCTGGATAAATAATCAATATGCATAGACCATAGACCGGGACAGAGATAAGATAAAAGGGAAGGTGGTGATGTAATCCTCGGGAGCATACGCTCTTAATTAGATCCCAGTTTAGAGTTTAGAGAAAGAGCATTAAAAGCCACAAGCTCCAGCCTTTACTCTCAACTCAAATTTACACAGCATCAGCGTAATACCTCCAAACTCCAAACGCCAAAGCTCCAGAGTTTGTATAATATTGGCTAAATTTTCCCCTCTACCTTTATCAGATATTTGTGTACATTGTACATTGTACATTTTACATTGAAAGTGGTGTAAACATAAACATGATTTCAATTTCATCAGCTATTTATACACATGTTTATAAGATAATACGGATATATTAAAAACTGACAGCTCCAGCCAATGCCTCGTGCCTCATGCAAATGATCTGCTTCCTCCCTTTCTTGTTTGTTTTGTTTGTTCTTTCTAATCTTTCTCTTCGTTTGTGGATTATTATTATTATTTCTTCAATAATTATTGACAGTTGACAGTTGACAGAGCTCCAAAGAACTAGAAATAAATTAAATCAAAGGACGTTCATGAAAATTTTCAATCTTCCGCGGGATTTTAAAACAAGGTTTATGGTTTGATCACTGGCAAATGAACAAGTGAAAAATACTCGCTGCTCACAATCAGTCTTTGTCCTTTCTAAAGCTTATGAAGCGAGTGGAACATTTTATCCCTGTCGCTTTTGTAGAAAGTAGACTGATTTTTTTCACGGGTTATTTTACTAAGTAGCTTTTCTGTTTGCTTACTCTCTTTTTTCCCAGAGAATCTGGAGAAACTCCTTACGTTTGCGAATCAGGAGATTCTAGATGCTGGATAATAAATTAGAGGAGAGAAACGGTGGTAGACAGTAAAGAGAGTAGAATTTAGAATCTAGAATCCAGTGCCTTGGAAATGGCTGAGTGGTGACTAGCGAACGGTGAGCTAACGAAGGGATGGACATAATTTATTACGGTGCGACAAACCAAACCAAACCAAGCCAAACCAGCATTCGCCAGTAGACTTGAAAAGTACTTACATTTACACAGTATTATTTCAAGATTAAATTTAACGCCAGTCCTTTTTCAGCATCCGCCAAAAATACAGAATCTAGAATACAGAAATAAAGCATAGTCAATGAAAGATTTTCCGTAATTGCTCCAAAAGCATTCTCTAAGTATTTTCTACCTTTTTTCCTGCTGTCTAATGTCTAATTATTTCCTCCCTATTTACAAAAATCTAAGGTAAACTTTATTATGTTGTCCCTTTTTCCTGAGTGGCGAAAAGAGTGAAAAAATATTTGGAATATTTTAGTTTATTTTTCCGAGAATTTCGAATGTTGAAACTGGATCCGGATGAATAAGTTAAATTTTGTTAAAAGTATGAATCGTAATATATCAGGAGTACATTGGCCATAGAAGTGGAAGTAGAATAATGAGCTGTGAAATAAATGCGGATGTGTCAGCCTATAGTCTCGAGTCTAGAGTCTAGAATCTAGAGTCTGGAGAATAATAGAAATAATAGAAAAGGGAAGAAAATGTTGTACATGTTGCAGTGGTAGTTGTAGTTGTAGAATGAATAGTGGAGTGGAGAAAAGAGGAAAGAAATAAAGAGGGAAGGAGGAAAGAGTTGTGGGAAGATTGAGAAAGTGTGGAAGCGGATATTTAAGATGGATGAGATGAGGTAGCCTCCTCTGATATTAGATGAAGTGGCTGATGGGCTGAGTGGATCTGCACTCAAAATAATAGGCATGGTAATATATCAGTCAGTCAATGACTCCGACTCTTCCTCTTTCAGTCCATCCTCTTTCTTCTTCTTCTCCGTCTCAAATTCAATGCACCACACGTGCATTACATTACAATATGTACACGCCTGTACACTGTACAGTGTACAAGTAGGCAATCTTCTTGGCGGAAATCTACCCCTTCTTCCGAGTCATTCAGCCACGGCCACAGCACGGTGGAATACTCTACACTCTACACTCTACACATTTCCACAGCCTGTTCTCTCTTCTCCCTGTATAAAAGAGAGCACACGAAATGTAGATATATGAAGCCGAGTCATGACCAAAGTGTGATGTGGTCGCTTGAATGAAGAACAAAGGAAAATGGACAAATGGACTCAAACGACCGTGGAAGGAGAAAGTGAAGCAACTCTTCTCCTCTCCCTCTCATTCCTACATACTACATCCGCAATTTTCCACTTCCTCCGTCTTGTTTGTACTTTGTAGTGTACAGTGTACAAACAGACGCTCTTTTCTCTTGTCTCTTGTATCTCTTGGTCATTTGCGGGACTCCCCCTTTTTAACCATTCAAACTCCCTCCCTTGACTCTCCTGATTCTTGATTTCTTCATAAATTTTCAATTGAATTTACTCGCGACTTGTGACTTGTGACTTGTGACTGGAGACTTTTGAGTTGAAACTTGAAACTTGATACAGTCCGTCAACTTATACAAATATAAATTTGGAATTTGGAGCCTGGAGGATTTGCATACTACATACTACAGCGCAGTCCACAGTCCGCAATATTGAAAATTGAAAATTGAAAGTCAATACGTACATTTTTATTTGACTTGGAAGGGAAAGGGATGGAAACGTGAACTTTAATTCAATTTTACATTCTACATTCTAAATTCTGTGATACTGCAGTCATTTGAAGGAAAAGGACAGAGTATGACATTTTTACTATTCATTGAGCATTGAGCATTGAGCATTGAGTATGAAGTACGAGTCAAATATAAAAATCCAGAGAATCCACCGAAAATTTTTCATCTTTTCATCCTTTGTCAAAACCAGCTTTACTGTACAAAAAGAGCTGGAGAGTAAAGAAAAAGTAAAAGTAGAATCAAGACAAAGTAAGTACAAGCAGGATTATTGCGCAATACTAGTTTTTTAGTTTTTGTGTTTGGGCAATCATCTAGATTCTCGATTCTAGATTCTAGATGTTTGATGCTTGATACTGAATTTTGGATGTGCCGGAGCATATCTCCAGATTACGCATTGACTTTGGCATTGGCATCGGGATCCTCAGTGCCAAACGTAGATAGAATTATACTTTTGATCTGTCGCTCAGGATCTTGATGTGATGTCCTCTTGCTGTACAATTTACAATGTATTACACTGTACACTGGCTGCTGTATGTTGTTGATATTGCACTAGAATCCAGAATCCAGAATCTAGATTCTAGATTCTAGAGTCTAGAGTCTAACATGTCTCTGTCCAATGTGTACACATGAATACAAAGTCGGAGTGAAAGAGGAAGGACAGGAGCAAGTGGACGTGGAGAGAAAGCTAATGCCGCCATTAGTGTGTATTGGATCCATTTATTTTCGAGCGAGGTTTCAAAGTTCACCGTGCATGACGATACACTGCACTCTTCTGGATTCTGGATTCTGGATTTTTCCCATGTTTTCCCCTAATGTTGACTTTGAGTGGAATGTCACATGTCCAGATTCTAGATTACAAATTCTAGACTCGAGAATCTAGAATCTAGAATTTAAAAACCAGGCTCTCCATTTTCTGAAAGGGTTCTAGATTCTAGATTCAACAGCGGTGTTTGAATAGGTAAAACACTCAGATTTGAGAAAGGACACTGAATTTTAATTTTTTTGTAGAGATTTAAACTTTTTTTCCTCCTAGAAAAAACTATGGAAAGAAATTTCCAAACTTCCAAATTTCCAAATTTCCATTTCTTTCCATTGAGAGGAAAACAAGAAGTGATATTTTATCTCCTCATTTGCATTTTCTGTTCAATATTCAATATTCAATAAATCTTGTTGGAATATGAGCATGGAAAATGGAGATGAGACTTGTGTCACGCGTTTAGACAATGTTTTAACTTTATTGGACAGAAGCTGACAGAAACGAGTGGCAGTATAAACAACTCTTGTACAAAAAATCCTCTTCCTCTCGCCCCACTCTTTATACTCTATGCTCTGTACTTTACATTCACTATATATTCAACAGCCAACAGCCTTATATTATGTTATGTTTGCTTATCTTTGAAAAGAAATTGCTCAATTTTTTTCTTGTTCCTTTTCTTGTATTTTTTATCTAAAGTTGCAACACTTGAAAATTGGAGATAGTCATTTTTTATCGTCACATTTACAACTGAACGACTTGTACGATATTTTCCCAATTTTTTCCATTTAATTTTCCTTTGAAAACAGTCGAGTAGAAGTTTGATATGAAATGGTTTGTGGTGGTAAATATTCATTTTAGTCGTATTTACTATTGACTATTTTCTCTTGGACTTGATACTTGATGGTTTTATCTGCTGTCGGTGCGACAGCATATAGACACAATTTAAATTTTTACAAACTACAAACATTCCAGTGATTTTAGTTGGTACACTTTGTAATTCTAACAGCATTATAAACATCCGCTACATCCGCCACTCTTCTTCTTTTAAACATTTTTTTCAACAAACATTCAAGTTTGTCCGTTAGTATACTAAATATGGCAAACTACTGACATTTTGATACTTAAAAACATTTAGAAACATTCAAGTTTTAATGAGAGCTCCGAACTACATTCTACAGTCCAATTCCAATTTTCTTGGATTTTCTTGTACTTTTATTAATTTTTCTTGTTAATTCTGTGTCTAATTTTATGTGCTACTAAAAATATTTTTAAAATGATCGTGATTAATGCCGTCGTCCTTATCGGTGATTACTGCAGCTGGTTTCTGGTGTCTCCTCACTAAATTCAACATTCAACATTCAACATTTACACCTGCGAGTATTATGTAATTATAATTGGATGATGATGATGATAATCTTTAGTCTAATTAAAACATTATGATTTCCATCTCCTCTCGATTCTCAATGCTCAATGCTCAATTCCTACCGTCTTCATTAAAATGAGAAATGGCTAATTACTAATTACAAGTACAACAAGTCCAAGCTCCAGTTTCTTTCATTATAATGGACAAGCCCACAAATTATTCATGTACACACAAAAGTCGGAATCAGAGAGAGAAAGAGGAATTTACTAATTTACTAATGATGATTAGACAAGCAACTCGAGACTGCAGATTTCAGATACTTGCGATTACGTTTAGAGTTTAGAGAGCAAAAACGGAAAGGCCGGAAACTCTTAAACCAAGAGTCAAGAGTCAAGAGTCAAAATTCAGAGCCATGAAAAATGTAATAGTAATAATAATTATTGCGTACGCTAATAATGTATGAATGAACAAGGAGTCAACATACATTTTTGACAACATTTGGGTGGGCTGTTCACTCTTCACTGTTCATAACGTAAAGTAACCCAAAAAAGAGAGAAAAGAGAACAGAGGAGGGCCGTAGACAATACCAACACCGAGTTTTGTGAGTTGTGAGTTGGCTGAAAATATAGGAATATGCAGTCAAATTAAAGACTCAAGAATCCAGACTCGAGACTCGAGACTCGAAACTCGAGTGAAAATAACAAGGACAAGAAAAAGAACAGGAGCTGAATGTTGAATGTTGAAAGTGGAATGTGGAATTGTGAATTGTGAATTTGAACATGGGTCTGGATTCTAGATTCTAAAGTCAAAAGTCAGAAGAATGAGAATGTTGCGGAGAAAAGAGCTATGGGTTTCATATGGAAATTAGCAAGTGGATTCTAATCTAATCCAAAGGCATCTAATTTCTACTAGGGAAACTCAAACTCAACGTCAACTGTTTCAATGCTTTATGTAGCGTCTGGCAATAAAATGTGGATTTAATTCATTCCTTAATTGCTTCTTTATGCTCCGAGCACGTTGCTTTACACTCTCTCCATTCTACACTTTTACTCTCTCTCTCTCTCTTTCTCTCTTTTGCTCTGTCTAAAACGCCAACGCCAACGCCAACGCCAACTTTAACTAACTACAAAGTCGCACGTCGCACACCGTTCCCTTCTCGTCTTGTGCTCTTCTGGTTTAGAATTCTTGTAGAATACCCAAAAGCCAAAGGCGAGTGGAAGGGGGATGAAGAACGGAGCATAACAAGGAGTATTCACAATTCACAATTCACATAACTGGAGGTAACAGGAAGAAAAGAAATTAAAATCCCATAAGTGCGCCATGCCCATGGCTAGACCCAGAACCAGAACCAGGAACCAGATCAAAATCTAGATGTAGATTCACAAATTTAGAGAGAGAATGGAGGAGTAAAGCTGACTAAATTCAGAATTCAGAGTGAGACATGGTTTTCCATGTAAAATGTAAAATCGTAAGAGGAGAGAGGAGAGAAAATTCCGAGAAAATCACATTATAAATCATGCAGGGGAAAATGAAAGGAGGCTTTTCCTTTTCACAGATTCTAGATTCCAGATTCCTGATTCAAAAATCTCTTCTCAATGGACAAACACTAGAGAAAATCTTTGAAAACCCACCAGCATAAAAAACCACACCACTACCCACTTTCCAATTTACCTCTTGATTCTTGCCCTTTTTTCTAGCTCCTGTTCGCCTTGTTCTTGTTCTTGTTTTGGAATTTTGCCCTCATGCTAATTACTTGAGGCATCTGTGAGGAGTGAAGACTGAGGATTCTAATTACAACAGAGTTGAAAAGGGAAAACGGGCACGTAGTTCCATCCCATTTTTCATCAACATCCACATCAACATCTCCAATTCAAATTTTAATTGGACAAGAACAAGAAGATCCATTCCATTTTCCATCCTCATCTCCATTTTTAAACAACACTCTACGCTCTACACTCTACACTCTCAACAGTCGCTCATCATTAGAAAAACGTCATGTGATCCGATCCTTTTTATTTTCTTTTTCATCTTCATCTTGAATCTTGATCGCTTAAAGGTTTAACATGTTGATCAAAGATGAAATATTTCAGGGTGAAATGTTTGAACGGTGAACATTGAACATTTCAATATTCAATATGCAGGACGCATGCCTATCTTTTTTACTCCAGTCGAAGCGGATTCAATAGAAATATTTACAGTTATTTTGCATGGTGCGTCTAAAGTCTATTGTCTCGTGCATGTGAACTGCAGATTTTCAATGGATGTGACAGATTATTTATTTATGCTGATATTCTCTGCTCAGATTTATGTGGAATACGAACACTGTATACTGTATACTGTACACTGTACAATGCACAGAGAAATGAAATGAGCAAGGAGAAAGAACTTTATCCATAAGCGAACAACTCTGAAACAGGTTTCGGAGAAAAAGTGCAATAGACATGTGACTCCACAGAATCCAGACTCGAGATTTGAATATTCATTAAGTAAATAATGAAATTTGTTATCTGTTCTATATGCAAAAGGACAAGGCAAGACAAAGAGAAAGACAAGTCGGCAAGAAATGTATATCTGTGTACGTTTGAAAAATATTACAACACTAGAAATAGAAATAGAAACAGAAACAGAAATAAAGGAGAAAGGAAAAAGAGCAATATAAAATACAAAACTTGATTTCAGTTTTCCTTCTCATGTTCATATTTGAAAAGTTGCAAGTTGAACTTGTTGTTCCGCATAAATTTTCTGTATTTTCCTTTCATCCGCAGATTTTTCTCGGGTCCATGTCAATTTATGTAATATTACAAGATACAATTTATTTTGTGCATCTATTGAATCTTTGAATCTTTGAGTCTTTCAATCCACAATCCACATTGTTTCATGTCTCTGGTCTTCTGTTTTCTGTCATTTTTTTTGCTGATTCACAAATATTTTGCACAAAGGTAAAAAAATTGATGTGACGTGATTTGAGCTTCTGGGAGTTTTGCTTGTTTTGTTTCATCCGATTCACATGTTATGTTTGAGATGTGAGAATGAAAACAATTAGAATTTATTACAGTTCAAAATTTATTAGGTATTTACTCTTGTCGCTTGTCTCTGACTCTGGCTCTGGTGTCTTGTGTCTTGTGACTTGTCTACCTCAATTTTCATCTTGTGTTGAAAAAATGGTACACACTTTGTATAAATTGCAAGAGAAGGAAGGAGTTGAGAGCTGGGAGAATGGAATTGGGAATGTCATTGTAAATCCAAAAATCTAATTTCAAAAAGTGAGTGAATATGAATGGTTAAGTGTGGAAACATGTGTGCGTTGCGTATTATAAAAAATAAAAAGTGTACAGAAAATGTGCGTCTGAATCTGAATCCGACTCAACTTGTGAGACTCACAAGTTGAGTGTGTTGTTGTCGTACAAGTTGTGCGTTGTGTGAGTTATGAGAAAATGTAGAGTGTAGAATCTAGAATCTAGAGTCTAGAATTTAGAATCTAGAGCCTTTTGAGTCTGTCTTTATTTGCATCGTTGTTATCTTTTTGAGGATCTGAGAGAGGATAATTCATTTCGCTACCAGCTGCCAGCTTCAACTACAACTACAACTAAAACACAACTTATTTTTCTATATTCTTGAGTCTGCAGTTTAGAGTCTCGAGTCTCGAGTCTCGACTGAAATAATGATGTAAATGGAGAGATTCAGGTTTGAATTTTGTTTTCGCGGTTTTTTCAAGGATTTCTGTAAATTCCCGGGTTTTCAAGCATGTGTAGGGTTGAACACATGGGAATTTAAAAGAAATCCTTGTTTTATACATTTTAAATGAATTATGTATATGTGTAAAAGATTTTGTACATATAGATTGTACAGGTAAACCATCTCATGTGTGTAGACACTAGATAGAAAGAGAGAAAGAGTGAGAAACTGTAGATTGTAGATACATTGGAAAATCGTGTGTGTTGATAGCACACACAATAAGGGAGAGAGAGAGGGAGAGTGAGTAACTGTAGGTTGTAGATGTTTGAAAATCGTGTGTGTGGATTCAGGATATGTAAAAAAAAATGCTTGCGTGTGTGTATTGCATAATGTGATGGATGTAATGATTATCAACATAGTTCATTTGTCTATGATACGTGCAAATGCAAGAAAAGTTGAACGATGTTGAGACTATGGTTAAAATAGAATGTGATGATGTCTGTAAAAATGTTATTTTATTACTGACTTCTCATGAAATGATGTAGACGCGATGTAGTAAATCTCGAATTTCAATTTGTCAGCAAAATTCTTCACTCTACATTTCTTTCTTCTCTGGTCTGTCTCATGTCTTCATTTCAGTTGTCCAGTTTCTGCTCTTGCTTCTTGCTCTTACTTAATGCTTTTGGTGTAACGAAAAGTTTTAGAAAAATATTAGGTAAATATTGGAAAGTGGTAGAAAAATAAAGAATAAAACAAAACAAATTGGAGTTCAGTGTAGTATTTGGACAGAAAAATGAGAGTTTTTCTTATTATTGTGGTTTGTGCCTTTGCTTTTTTAGATCAGGCAATAGGTCAAAATGTCTGTGTACACTGTGTACAAAAGGAGAATGTATTTTTATTCAAAAGAAATTTTGAATTTGAATGTGTGAAGCCGACTGAAATGAATTTACAAAAATATTTTTTGTCTTACAAAACTGAACAACAGTGTGAAAATGCTGCAAAAATCATGGCGAAAAGAGGTAAAGTATAAATCAATCATGATTTTATAAAGTAAATTGAAAAAAATTGTCATTTGTTATCTTTTCTTTCATGTCTATTTTCTTTTCTTTTATTATTTATATACTTTAGGGAATTCAACAGGAATCCATGAATTTTTTTTATCACCTCTCAATACAATGAAAGCAGCAGTGAAAGAAAGTTCTTACAATTTACCAAGAAATTTCTCTCCCCACAGAAAAATAATTTTGTCTCATGAAAACAGGAATAATTCAGAAAAAAATGTGCTGCAAAGACAGAACAGTTCTGTGCCAAGAGCAAAATTTTTCAATTCAAGCCAGCCATTTATTACACTGTCTACTTTAGCTCCTAGAACTTCTTTGACTCCTGTGCAAGTTGAAAGCAATGAGTCTATTAGAACTACAACAACAAATCCAACAACAACCCGTTCAACAACCACTCGTCCAACAACAACAACCCGTCCAACAACAACAACCCGTCCAACAACAACAACTCCAACAACAACAACTCCAACAACAACAAAAATCAAGGAACGTCCAGTTCGTGTTTTTGACTTAATTTCTTTTTCGTCATCAACATCAAAATCAAAGGAATCTGTCACAATTGATCGAGAAATTGATGAGAAGAGAGATCAATTTAATTCCACAACAAGCTTCAAATCAATGACTATGTCCCAAAAATTAAATGGAACCAAAAAGCTTGAAAAAAAACTCTGGAAAAATGACAAATTCAACTCTTCTAATCCATCATTTTTCAAAGACGCGTACATTATCTTCCACAAAACTTTTTTCTACGCGGACCTTTTGTCAAAAAGCGATATTCGTTTTCATTTTTTGAAACTTTGGAACTGGTTATCGCCTCTGCTTACTAATGCGTTCCCAGAAAAATTTGAGTTTGATGTAGATAAAATGATTAAGAGAGAAATGAATAAAATTTCAAGTGAGTCTGGTTTTAGTAAACATTTTTTGTAATTTCATGAATAGATAAAATAATATGACGAGATTGTATAAACTATGTTTGCAAATTTGCATTTCAGAATTAGAAGAAGAGCAAGTAATCGATATTTCTCGGAGAGTTTTCTGTAAAGTACGTATATGAGTTATTTCATGCTAAAATGTAAAATAAAGTAAAATAAATGAGTATAACATAAAAATAATGTATGATTAAAATGACTATGATATAAAAAATAATGTATGATTTAAATTAAGTATGCTAAATAAATTTCATTGCAGGCTATGCAATATGCACTGGAGATGGTGAAGACAAGTTCAGCATTTTTACCATGGATATATCATCATCCATCGCAGGAACATTCCGAATTTACTTGTGCTGTGACTATTCGCCGTCAAATTGAATTAGGAAATTTGATTATTTAAATTTACAAGTATAATTTATTCATATTTTTGAAAATGAGTAATTATTATTATTATGATACTTATAAAATACACAGTACACAGTGCACAAAAAAAATTCATTCAGAACTTTTCCTTTTTTTACAGAGTGTGACTATCATCATTATTATTGATATAAATATCGAAAATCAAATAATACAGTCTATAAAAAATATTCAGTACACAATACACAAATTTCGTTCATACTTTTTCCTTTTCTTACAGAGTGTCATTATTATTGTTATAAAACGAAACAAAATAATATAATCTATAAAAATACACAGCACACAATACACAAAAAATTTGATTTATGCTTTTTCCTTTTCTTACAGTGTTATTATTATCATTATTATTATTATAAAATGGAACAAAACAATGCAATCTATAAAAAATGCACAGCATACAGTACACAAAATTTCATTTATGCTGTTTCCTTTTCCTATAATATATCATGATTATTATTATTATTAATACTTTTATAAAAACGGTGCAAAATAATGCAGTCTATAAAAAATACAAATATGAATAATTGACTGCTGTAAAATTGGTCGCTAAATATTTACAATTTTTAATAAAATAAGTAATCCATATTAAAATTTATGCAGATTCAAATAGATAAACTAGAGATGTATAATAATATTATTTCTATTTCTACTGAACAGTTAAAAGAATCATTGACTAGACATTTACATTTTAGCTGACAGACTATAGTCTCAATTTTCAGTCTTCTGAATGTATTCAATGAATTTATAAAATTTAAACTATTTTCATATTTATCCATAAAGTTTTTATCTATTTCCTAGCTATCAATACTTTTATTTTCATGTAGGAAAATACTTTTCATACTTTTTTACCTTGACAGACGAATTATTTCTTAGATTTCACTTTTATTTTATGTCTCACTGAAAGTATTTTTATTTATTCTTTGGTCTCATCTTGACGTCGATATTTATGGGACGGTCCAAGCTTGTCATCATCATGTTGACGCTTACGAGATGATCCGGCTTGTTCATTTTGTGCTGGGTCAGTCACTACAGTTTCTTCTCGATGTTTCTTTGGTCGTGACGTTTTTTTCAATGGGACATCAAAGATTGGAATTGAAGTAGGAGGAATCCCTTTCAAGAACTGGAAACCATCTCGTGGACTCACTGTCGCATTGAAGAGTGTCCCATCTCCAATGTTCTTTGTTGTTATTCCTTTTGTTTTCTTTCCAGATGATGAAGGTGTTTGTGTAGCTTTTGAATGCTTGTTGTTTTTTATTGTAGCTTGAATAGTACAAGACAGGGCGCGATTATGAACGCTTATCATGCGTTGGACTGATCTATGGGATTCGTCTCTTTCCCTTTTCATCTGGTCCCTTTCTCTCTCAAGTTTAGCATATTTATCCTCAAGTGAATTATAGTATGCTTGTTGTATACTTTCTTGTTCATCTTTATCTTTTACAGTCTTATCCAAATTTTGACAGACCAATTGATTTTGCATCAAAGCATCGTCTCGTTCCCCCTCCACTCGTGAGATTTTTATTTTCAAATTCTCATTGTCACACTCAAGCTTCAATATTTTCTTTTCCCTCGCCATCCGTTCAGCTTCCCGTTCTTGATCCCACATTGCCCTTTGTCTCTCTTTCTCAATTCTTTCTTTTTCCTCCCGTTCTCTTTTTTCTTTTTCTATTTTTTGATTTTGTTCAAATTCAGCTAAATCAGTAAACAACTGATCAAATTCATTGATTTCACTCAGTGTTGGAGTTGGTATGCCAAGAAATGGATCAGCTGGACTTTGAGCTTCTGCTGGAGCTTGTGGAGCATTGGAACTTGGAGGAGAAATTGGTGAAAACTGAGAATTAAATCCATTGGTTGAATTCCCATGGACATTTCCACCAAATGGCCTCTGAACTGCATTTGATGTTTGCGTAGGGAATAAATCCATTGAAATTAGAGATGGTTGAAAGAAAGAATTTGGTGGTGGAGGACGTCGAGAGAACATTTGAGACCAGCGACCAGAAGCAGATGATGATGGAGATTGGATTGAGCCAGCAGCAACAGCAGGGGAAACTTGAGGGATAGAAACACCAGCAGAAGCTGGGGTAACTTGAGACCATGAAGAAGAAGTAGCTGGTGGTGGTGAAAATCCAGGGAATGGAGTGGGAACCGGATAAAATTGTGGGAATCTCATAAAACCATTTCTTGAGTCCGATGATGATGATGATGATGATGATGACGAAGAGTTGGTTCTAGTTTGCTCTCCACTTTGTTTATAGGAAAGAAGATTTCCCTTGCCTCCGAATGTAGGTGTATGCATTTTGTTTATATTTAGTTTAGCCACAAAATCTTTCAATAAATTCCAAATCAAAAACTTGCACAAACTTTTCAATTTGTAATAATGTTAGAGGACAAAGACTGGCTTCAAATGGAAACAGAAGCTCTTCACACTTCTTTTCCTTATCTGATATATGATTAAAAACAGTTAAAAGTTCTCTGAAAGATTGTAAAATTACTTCAATTCTATCAGCAGGTATTTGTAGACACTTGAAATATTTTCCTGTTTGTATGTGAAATGTGTGTGTTTGAAAAAATGAATGAAAAATGTAATGAATATTATCTGTACTCAATGTTTTGTAAATAATATGACAAGTTTGATCCATAAATATTCTTTATAAACAAATTGTTCTTTAAATTATCAAAGAGATATCTATGTATACTTAAAAAAGTAAAAAGAAGATTGAAATTTAAGGTTTAATTGAATAGCTCAGGAGTATTGAAGTAGAAGGATTGAAGTGTTGTCAAAAACTGGACGCTCAACTTGACTTGGGCTTTGAAAAGGGAGAAGGAACAGAGAGAAGGAAAATGATAGAGTAAAATCAAAAGTCAACAGAATAGAGCTGACGATGAGCAGCTGCTTCCGGCATCAAAACAGAGGGATAGATAATAGAGCGTGAAAATGGTGAAATCTCAAGCCTATTGTTTTCATTTTCTGTTAATGAAGTGTGCCTGTGTGTGTGTGTGTGAGTGTGTTGAGCGTGCCGTGAGTTCTCTCTCCCTTCAACGGTAAACTTTGACATTGGAAGAGCTCCATATGTTGTATGTATCGTTCGCGTGTTTGGATCGGTGGGAAATGGTCTCGACTTTAGATTCCGGGGAAATAATCACGCTCGCGTATGCCTTTTCCTCCGATTTCATGAGAATATTCTAAATTATAGGACTCGTCTTACCTTGGTATATTTATGGAACTCTATTCTCTCTGTGCTGAACAAGACTAGAATTAAATAGTATTTGTTTTATACGTCTATATTTTATAGCTCTCTGTTTTCTCTTTGTAGGATAATGCTATAATATAGTAGGATTTCTCTGTTTCATTTTGCTTCATCTAATCTTCATTCTAACTATTCATACGAATTATATCACTTTAAATGATTTTCCTCTTCTGTTTACCATTCATGAAAATAAAATCATTGGATGAATTTCTTAAATCAATCCACATCCAATTTCATTTAACCTGACTAAAAGAATATCGGAATTGTAAATACAAATGGACACAGTTATACAATATCTCATTTTATGTGAACATAGACAAGTCAAAATATAATGTTGAAAGAAAAGAAAATGTGTCTGCATTTAAAATATAAAATTACCAGTATGTGCTAACGTTGAAACAGTAGAAAAACTACATATGGATTATATTGATTCTTATTAGACATGAACATAGATATTGTGCATGCAAAAGTGAAAAGAGTTTGAGCTTCCCTCAAATCAAAATTCAATGTACAATGTACAAAGTCAATTTTATTACTTAGACTGTACAGTGAACAGTCTGAGGAAAAATAAATAAAATAAATAGTTTCCAAGCCAAACCACCCCACCACATCAACTTAAAAATACACTCTCGTTCTCTCTTTTTTCTCATACTGTATTTATTCATCTCCAAATTCAATTCATGAAAGTAGTTTGAAAAGGTGAAAGTTCTCATATCATCCTTTCTTTTCTTGGTCTTGGGCTTCAGATAGTGAGGCACACATCCTCATCATTATTAATGTACAGTGAATAGTGAATTAATTATTGAATATTGAACATTGAATGTTGAAAACCAGAGTCAAACTCGAGTAAGTGCATCAACAAGCATTGTCTCTTTCTTAGGAAATTTTTTAATGTTGTCTGTAAAATTACAACTATGACAATATATTTGGATACGCTGAGATAAATAACAGTTCGTGTAATTGAATGGATATATTAACAGAGTCAACAAATTTGATATTGTCACTGATATTCATCTTGATAATTAGCTTGAATAGTATAGAATCAGTGACAAAACTGAATCTTCACGAGTCTTGAATCTTGAATCTTGAATAATTTGAAAGTTGACGGTTCACAATAATCTGTACAGTTTGTAGTAAATTGCCATAGAAAGCTTCACTCCCATTCTCTGTTTATACTATGTATACTCTGAACACTGAACACTGTTCTCTACACTCTGAATTCTATACTCTGTATTCCGTGTTCTATTCTCTATACTCTGTACATGAGACATGATTCATGATTCATTTACTTTTTACTTTTTACTCTGTACTCTGAACACTGAACACTGAACACTGTATTCTATGATATTTTAAATGATACTAATAATTCACACTAAATGTCTTTTACTTTGTAGTTTATACTCCATAATTATCATTTTACAGTTTGCAGTTACTATTTTTCAGTCTTTAGTTCTCATTTGGAAATAATTAATTAACATTTAACATTTTTCCTGTTGTCATTTGTCAATGGACATTTTATAAGAATCAGTTTTCATTTGACAATTATTGGTTCACTTTTAACATTTTTTCTTTTGTCAGTTCTCGTTGGGCATTTTATCAAGTAGAAAAACAGTTTTAGTATTTTAAAAATTCAATGTTTGTAAAAACTAAAAAAACTAAACCTTTTCCATCATTTTTTCAAAGATTTGAATGGAAATTGGTACCAGTTCCAGAAAATATTTGTAAAATACCACAACCACGATTTCGTCTTTTTGGTAAAGCTAAGAAACATTTCTATGAACGATTAAAAAAGAGTAAATGTACTCATCATTATGTGACATCGAAAACTTGTGATTGTCACATATTATATAGAATTTGCAGTTTACATAATACACAAGGTTTTATAAACTGTTACTGTATAAATAAAAGACTGCTACCAAGTCCAAGATCTGGAGATTTACTTTGGAATTTTAACCTGGAAATTCTTCGAAATCTAAATCACATTCCTTGGCTTGAAAGAAAAAAACTCACTTGTTTTGAATTGGAATCGTTCGCCAACTTATTTTTTGTACCAAACACCACCACATATTTTATGTTAGACATAAAATGTCTTAAAACTCTACATATTTTTATTTGTCCCAGAGATCAAAGTGAAGAAATGAAATTTAAAAGCTACATCAACCAAAATAATAAAGAATATCACCAAACACACATGGATATGCTCAACCAATATTGCTTTCAGCCAACAGAAATAATTGAAACTAGACACATACTATTGAAAAGACCACATAAAATTTCCATTTGCTATCATATTTTAAACTTAGAAGAAGGTCTACTAAGCTCTCCTGACTATGTTACATTGTATTTATATAATGTGATGAGTAAAAGCACATCTTCATATAACATAAACTTTAAAATATTTTACAAGCTTCAAGATTTATCCATACATTTGATCAATCTGAGTCATCATTTAATTAGAATGAAAACGTATAAAATTCCCACTCTTCAGCTTTTATCGTTATCAAAAATATTAGAATAATTTTCTCTTCCACTAGTATCATTTCGACTCTCGAATAATTCACAATGAAAACATTTATGTGCGCTTTTTGTGAAGTATATTTCAAGGACTTGGACCTCTACATTAAACATCTAAATTCAAAACATCAAGATAGTAAAGATTCAGAATATTACAAGGAAGTTGAACTACCGGTTACAAAAGATAAGTTATATTGTGATTTTTGTGGCTTGCAATGGATCAAAAATGTTGAAGCTGGTAATAATTTATCATTATATGAATACAATGAGGCTAAGTTTTGCTCATCTTGTGTTTCATATTTAACTCAAGAACAAATGCTTAGAAAAAAGTATAAAAACTTTTTTGAAAACATACGAGATATGGCTGAAACGCATCGAGTCGAGTTTTTTATTAAAAGTTCAATTAACTTTGATTCATGTTGTGCGTGTGATGTAAAGTTAAAGCCTGCATATTTTCACTACACATATATCTTTGTTGGATATGAGGAACCTCATGCACTGTGTGCTGACTGTTTTCATAGATATGTTATACCCCAATCGAGTGAAAGTAGCCAGTACCGTTGGAATTGTTATTGTGGACTAAGCTCTGAAATTGATGATAGGAGATGGTATGATAAAAATCCATTGAAGTAGAACCTTGCTTGTATAAGAGCAGCAAATCCTGCCCGTGACATTACATTCACAATCCAATCGTTCTCTCTTACTCATCTCCCTCTCTCTTCATCAACTCGTTTTCTCATACGTCTCTCTCTCTCATTGAGTTATAAAATCTCTCTGCTTTGAAACCTTATCCATCATTCACCATCCAAATTTGAACCTACAAACATCTCTCTCTAAAACTTTTAAATTTTCTAATGGAAGCCGAAACACCAGACGTAAATAATCCGTTTAACCCGGATTTCTTTGCTCAGGATTGTGTTTTTTCCTACAACAACTTCAAAGTGAGAACATCAATTTTTGAAGACAATACATTTGTTCATATCACATATGCAAATGGAAATAACTATAAAAATTCAAGGATTTCTTTTCCATCTTGTGAAATTGAATTGATTACTGGTGAAATTAACAAAATTTTGAAAGAAATTGAAAACACAAAAGCTTCAGATATAATTCCATCTTTAAAACAAAACATTGACATTAAACGTGGTGATCCTTCATTCTGGAATTTTACATTCGAAACCCCATCAAGAATTAAAATTCGTGCAGATAAAAGGAACGGATTTTACAGCATTTTAATTTTAAAGTCTAAAAACAGTCAATTCGCTGGTTGGTTCGGCCCAAGTATTCGATTCTCGAAAAAAGAAGCGTGCGAATTTGTGAAAATATTGTCTAATTTGTAAATATTTTGTAAGATGTAAATGAGCAATTATATTGCATTATAGTATTTTGTGTCTTATGTGGAATTAATTTCTGAATTGTAGTAACTATGAACCAAAATTGAACTTCATTTTAGTTTTTAGTGAAAATATGTCAAGTGCTATAAAATTTAAACTCTAAAAAAAAAATTAATAATGAAAAGTTGGAAGTGTACAGTTTGCAGAAGATTTTTTTCCAACTTACTGACTTATAAAATTCATTTTGACGTTGTGCATGGAGATATTTCAAAAACATCTGAATCCATTCCTTGTGCAGAAGAAATTTCAAAGAAAGAACTCTGCTGTTTTTCATGCTCATGGAATTGGGTTAGACATTGCACCGAGGAAAAACTTCAGTTACATCTTTATTTGGGAGAAAAATTTTGTAAACAGTGCATTCGTCAAAACGAGAAAAGATTTTTTATAATTAAAAAGTTTGACAGTTATTTTAACAATATTAAATACTTTGAGCAGTTACAAGATCCAGACTTTTACGTTCATGTAAATAAACCTGGATATTATTGCTGCTGTTGTGGAAAAAAGGATTTTGAAGAAATTTTCGGTTATTCTATCGCAAACTGGCGAACTCATACAATTTGCAGTTGGTGTTTTCTGGATGAGAAAAATAATTTTTCTGGTTGTTATTTAAACTGTAAGTGTGGACTTTCTGAAAGTTTATCCTGTAGAAGATTACAAGACATTTAAGATGAAACATCAAAAACTAAAATCGACATGGTTGAAAAAGTTTAAACATGCATGCAAAGAAAAACCTGAAGTGAAATCTGAGAAAATACCAGCTTTTCATAAAATATTGTACCATCAAAATTGTAAAGTTGAAGTCATCGGGACTGAAGACTTAGTTGATGCTTGCTTTACTCACGATTTCCCTACAGAATTTTATGAGCAAAATGACAACGCTAGAATACAGTATAAAATAAAGAAAGGTTTACAGAAAGATGACGTTTTAATCAAAGTTGTGGTTACTTTTTACCGGTCATGTAGCATTTATCATTCAAAGAATTCCATTCGAGAAAAAATTTTGTATTTTGAGCCTGATGAAAGAATTCATTTTCCTTGATCTTCAATGGAGCCTGAAAAAATAAATGTACAATTTCCTTCAAAAACCATCAGTTTAGATAAATCTTTAGAAGAGAAAGTGCCCAAGTTCTTCAAAACATTGATTCATAAAAATTTTCAAGCTGATATTTGTGGAACTGAAGACATTTTGAGTGTTACTATTGTAGAACAAAATATTGGGGATTATTATGGAAAAAGTGACGCACCACTGCTTTGTTTTATGATAAAAACTGGAATGCAATTACATGATGTTTTAATTCGTTTAGTTATGACATACTACGACTCTGTTACAGTAATTCATTGCAAAGGCTTTACAAAAACAGTATACTTCAGCCCTAAGCAAACAATAATTTACCCTTAAAATGGAATCCAAAAACTCTACAGAAGAAAAACTAAATACTAATACATTAACTTGTAAAAAACCAGAAAAAGTGGCTAATTTCTTTAAGACATTAGAACATCATAATTTTAGGGTTCAGATATGTGGAACGAAGGATCTCTATGATGTTAAATTGATAGAAAGAGACTATGATTTCTATGAATATGGTAATGGACCTATAATTCGCTACTATTTTAAAAAGGGAATGAAACGGCAAGATGTGTTAATACATGTAATGGTAACACACTACTATGCATATTATGCATATTTTCTAAGTGACACTCCTGAAAGAAAACTTTTGTACTGTAATCCCAGGCAAAAAAGATTATTCCCCTAAGATGAAGTCATTTCAAGATGCTGTACAAAATTTATTTCTATATACTTAATGCAGAATGGAATCTGAAAATAAAAAACTAAAACAACCAAGCAATAATCCATTAGATAAATATTGTGTAAAAAAACGAGTAGTAGTAAATAATATTGAAATATCCCACAACCAAACACCAAACCCTCAAGTTATTGAATTTGAAGTTGCCCAAGCTATTTACCCATTACACAAACTTTTATGCAAAGACATAATAAGTGAAGATACCAATAGGAAGATTGGATTTCGTAAAACAGTGAAATGTGATTCTAACTATGAAGTTGAAGTAATTGGCACAAAATATTTATACGACTTTATAGTTGTCCCAAATCCAGCTGACAGAAGTGGGTTAAGTCAAGAAACATTTTTACAATTTACTTGGAATAATACATTTGATTTGAAGGATGTTTTTATGGGAATAAGTGACACATTATATGTTGAAACATCTCACATTACTCCTGATGCGGAATCGATCGCGTACATTAAGAATTTCTATGCTGAATAGAATTTCCAGAATTTAGAAAAATGACCCATGAAAATAGTAAACTTAACTTGACGGAAGGAAGTTCACCTTGTCCCATTCCCAATTGTTCAAAAAGGTTTCGATCTGAAAAATCGAAGCAAGTGCACATGATTCAACACACCTGTGAAGATTGTGCAAAACAATTTGAAAATTTAAGTGATCATTTAAAAGCTGGATGTCAAAAACGTGGACAGAAACTGGACCATGTTCTTAAACCTTCAGACGTCTCTCAGGATTTCTTCTATCAACATAAGACTTGCCACCGCTCAACTCTATGCATATACAGAAAAGACTTTGAAGAAAGTCCGGAAACTTTGGAAGAATTCTATGGTATTGTAAAAGAACCATTATGTAAATTATTAGAAGATATTTTAGTTGTATATAAAGGCTTATATTTTAATATCAAATGTAATGTACGTCTTAGAGATATAAAGAATTCAGACGATAAAAGAGATACTTATTTAGGAACTACATATATTCAAGTTTTAAATAAAGATGAAATTGTAAAAAATACTGAGTTGACATTTTTCAAGTTTACTGAACGTTTAGAAAGATTTAACAAATTTGGCAGTGGTTATGTATTCGACTCGATTCAATTTCTCGATGTAAATGTAGGTCAGTTTAAAAGTTTAAAAGGAGGAGGAAGAGTAAAGCTTCCACAAGGATTGTACAGAAGACGCGGGATTATTAATGTATCAGGACAAGAACCGTTTTGTTTTCTGTTTAATATTGCTGGTGTTTTACATTCAAAAGAAGTTAAGGCAACAGAAAAAACCAACGGATATGCTTATTTACCCTTTATAAATAAATTTAATTTAGAAGGATTATCGTTTCCTCTTCCTCTTGATATGATTCCAATTTTTGAACGAAACAATGATGTTTCCATATCAGTTTTCGGATTTGACGATGGTACCGTTTTTCCGTTGAAACTTTGTACAGAAAGGCGTCCACGTCATGCTGATTTATTATTGATTGAAGATGAGGAAGAGAATCATTATGTTGGTTTGAGTTCAAGCTCGCTCTTTTTAAACTACCGTAACAAACACCGACATCTGTTTTGTCCCCACTGCTTGAGAGCGTGGAGAACGCAAGAAACATATGATAACCATATCTCAAAATGTCAAAAAGTCACACCTCAAGTTATTAATTTCCCAAAACAAACTCATTTTAAATTTTCAAACTTTGCAGCTACAGTTGAATATGAATTTGTTGCATTTTATGATTACGAAGCTTTTTCAAGTCCATTTAATGAAGAGGAATGGCTCAATAAAAAATTACAAACTTCATTTGAGCGTGAGGAGCTGCTAGATAAAGTTGGGCGTAAAACATTAGAAAAATTAATTGAAGAAGAAACAGAAAAATGTTTTGATGGATCTAGGGAAGGTAAAAGAAAGGGAACTAGTGAAGTAGCAGATGAATCTGAAGAAGATGATGATGATGATGATGATGAGGAACATGCTCCAAAACGAAAGAAAAGCAATGAAGTTAAAACAAACTTTGAAGCAATTCATGAACCAGCTTCATTTGCTTTGGCATTAGTAAGTTCCCAAGGATTAGAATCGTACGAGTTCTACAGCGGTGAAAACGTGGTGGGAACATTTTTGCGGAGGATATCAAAAATGGCCGATGATGTCATTAAAAAATTAAAGACAACAAACTATTCTATTCAGATGACGAATGAAGAAAAACTAAAGCATGAAAATTCTACGAAATGTGAGTTTTGTTTTTCTGATTATACAGAAAGCAATTGGAAGGTTGCTCATCATAACCATCAAAGAAATCCAGAGACTTTGCCAGATGGTGTTCCAAAATCTAATTTTTTAAATTCCTTGTGTAATCAATGCAATTTACTAGCCAGACAGAAATACATTTTACCATTAATAGCTCATGGTGGAAGTCGGTATGATACAAAATTAATTATTCGTGGGCTAGAACAAGGTATATTTTCTGACATAAAAATCGTCCCTCGGAATGGAAGTACTTTTATTGGTATCATTCTTGATAATAAAATAAAAATGATGGATAGTCTACAGTATCTAAATTGTAGTTTAGATGAGCTTATAAAAAATTTAAGAGACGGTCAAAAAGATCCCATAGAATTAGGAAAACTTTTTCCGCTTTTAAAACAACATCTTGGTGGATGTGAGCATCTTCCTCTCCTTTGTTCTAAATTGCCGTATTGCTACGAGTTCTTAACAGATCCATCAGTTTTTGAAGATCATGTAGCTCTTCCATCAATAGAAAAATTTGAAAATAAGTTAAAAAATGAAAAATGCTCTAAGAAGAAATATAAAAAGGCGCAGAGGGTGTACAATGATTTAAAATGTAAAAACTTTCTTGATTTTACTAAAATCTATATGATTACTGACGTGTTGGGCCTAGCGGAAGTTTTCCAACACTTCAGACGGACTATCCATCGTCAGTACAAGCTAGAGCCGCTAGCGTTTTGGTCCGCGCCTGGACTCAGTTTGAACGCTGGAATGATGATGAATCGATACCCTTTAGAGTATTTACAATCCATGGAACAAGTTGATCTGGTTCGCTCCTCCATTAGAGGTGGAAATGCGATGGTTGTAGAACGATTAGTGGAGGTTTCAAATCCCGACCTTGCAAATCATGACCCCGCCTCCGACTCCTCCTACCTTTTATTTGCGGATTTGAATTCCCTTTATGGAAATGCCATGACGTTACACCTCCCCGTGGATAATTTTAAATGGTTGACAGAAGATGAAATAGAGAATTTTGAAATAAACCCTGACATTTTATTAAAAGATGCAAATGTTGACTCAGAATTCGGAGCTTTGTTAGAGGTTGATTTACATATACCGAAATCTTTACACAATTTAACAAATGATTTACCGTACTGCCCAGAAAAGAGATGTGTCTCTTTTGATATGCTTTCCCCATATCAGAAAAAATTAGCTCAACAAAATGATCTGGATATAGAATGTGGAACAAAACAAGAAAGACTTCTCTTGACACTTTATGACAAACATAAATATGTTGTGCATTCAACAGCACTCAAGTATTATTTAGATCAAGGTATAGTGCTTAAAAAATGTTATCGTGGCATGTCATTTAGGCAAAAACCGTTTTTACGAGAGTTTATAGAATTTAATATCCAAAAACGTAATGAATCGAAAAATAGATTCGACAAGTATCTTTATAAATTATTGTCGAATTCTCTGTACGGAAAACTGATGGAAAACTGCTTAAAATTTGTCGATGTTCACCTAGTTCAATCCCGTTATGAAGCAATTAATTTGCTATCTCGCCCAACCTTCAAAGATTTTACAATCTTGAATGACGAAATATCAATTATTACAACGGCAAAAGCTTCAATAACATTTGACAGATTTTTTATAGTTGGATCCGCCATTTTGGATTTGAGTAAGATTACACTTTACCAATCTTACTATCAAGGAATTAAGACAGAATTCAAAGATGCACATCTATTATATACAGATACAGATTGTGCGTTAGTTCTACTCAACTGCCACCAGAGTGAATATTGGCGTGGTATGAAAAATTTAAGCTGGCTTTTTGACTACTCAAATTTACCCAAATCCCATCCATTACATAGTCTAGAAAACGCTGGGAAGGCTGGCAAATTTAAAATTGAGCTACAACATTTAAAAAGTTTTGCTGGTCCATCCTCAAAGTGTTACAGTTTGCTGCAAGCTATTCCTGAGCATTTAAGGGAGGAGCCAAAAAAATCTGACGAGTCATCAGATGATAATACTGATGATGAAGAAGAAGAAAAGGAGACCAGTATTAAAAAATGTAAAGGAATTCCTGCCGCATTCTTAAAAAATAAGACACATGAATATTACAAGTCAATTATTAAAGATGAAGTTCCTGGAATAATTGAAGGTAGATACATTAAATCGAGGGACATGCAACTCTTTACCATAACCTTGAATAAGAGAGCATTTTTGCCATTAGAATGGAAGAGGTTTTACTTGAATTGCTCGAGCACCCTGGCGTATGGACATTACAAAATAAAAGAGTTACAGGATAAAAGTGATGGCTGAAAACTAGCTCGCTTTCAGTATCAAATGACCAGTTTTAAAACAGCATTGTAAGAGAAAGGTTGGAAAATGTCACTCACTTCGTTAATTGTATTTTTACTTAGCATTTTAAGTTTAGTTTTAGCTAATAATTATTCTCAGTATGTTGAGGCTAATTGTAAAAAGTGTTTAAGTTTTAATCTAGTTTTTTATAAGAGTGTGTATTCAATAGCTCCCATAGACTACCTTTGTAGAGAACCGAACGGAACATTACCCATCGGTTTTATTGTAGCAGATATTATACATATTCCTGATGATTGTATAGGTGTACATAATAGATCAATTCAATCTAAACATAAACAGTATTTGAATAAATGGATAAGTTATTATTATACAAGTTTTGGACAAAAAGCAGAAGTAAAGCCTGAAAATTCTACTATTTTCACTTGTGTTACTTTTAGCGTAGCTGTAATTTCATATTTTATATGTATATTTTTAAGAGAAATTGTAAATAAAATTAAATCTAAGATTGTGCAAATTTATGTACAGCATGTATAAAAATAAAAGACAACTTTCGAGTGTAAATATTATCAGTTATTAGTTGTCAGCTTCACCGTAAACAATGTCTGAATTTAGTATTGTAACGAATAAAGAAACTGAATGGAGTGGTTTGATAAATCGTGGAAATGGTTTATATTTTCTTAATATAGGTAACAATTGTAGTATCAGTATTAACCTGAATGGTAAAGGGTCTATTTTTCTTAACGGGAAAAAAATAAATACTATTTTTGACGAGCCAGTAAGTGTAAAATCTATACTTCATAATATCATTATTCGAAGTGATCCATTATCTTAAACATAATGACTGATGATATTATATCTCTTCAGTTAAAATTTCCTTTCACCATGAGCATTTGCTCTCCCACATTTGGAGGCAAAACAACATTAACTATTAAAATTATAAAAGAGCGTGAAAAACTGTTTGAAAAGAAAGTGGATACGGTCATCTATGTATATAAAGTTATGCAACCTCAGTTACAAGAGCTTGCTAAAGATGATAAAAGTATAATTTTTTTGGATAAAATTGAAGAAGCTGAACAATTTTATAATGGAGCTACTCTGCTAATTCTTGACGACCAGTTAATACAAGCAGCAGGGGTTTTCAATGATTTAGTAAAAGAACTTTTCACTGTAAATTCTCATCATAAAAACGTTGGAGTTATTATACTCCTTCAAAATCTATTTGAAAAAAATCTGAGAATTCTCGCAATAAACTCATTATATTTAATTGTTTTGAAGTCGCCGAGAGATGTTGGTTCGATTATAAATTTATCCAAGCAATTTTGCCCCCACCAATCTCAATATCTAGTAGAAAGTTATAAAAGAGCAACTGCTAAACCCTACGGATACATATTCTTTGATTTCACGCAAGAATTTAATGATAAATATCGCGTACGAAATTCCATTGGATACAGTAAAGATCTGGAGTTCTACGTGCAACGTAGTGATGGAAAATATTAAACTTGTAGCTCCATTTTTATCACAGCTCATCAATACAAACAAGATCAAAGCAAAAAGTTTTATAAAAAAAGCCACGGATAAGGAAATAAAAACACTCATTGAGCTCATTTTTAACTTTGAAAGTTTAGGTCAAAGCGATTGTGAAAAAAAAGTAAAAACCAAGATAAAAATATTACAGAAAAGGAAATGGACTTTAAAGTCGGCAAGAAATCTTTTGATAAAAAATATTGACTTAGTTAAGGTAGTAATAAGTGTAGCTCTAGTATTTATGATTAATTCAGAAATTTGTGAAACATTTTGATATGCAACTGTATAAAGCAATTCCTCTACAGTTATACAATAAGTTGATGAAAACACAAGACAAAGAATCCATGGATGTGGATATTAATTCCATCGTGTCTGTTTTAAAACCTCACCAAAAAGCAAATAGTGAAGCTATACTAACATTATTGACAAAAGGAAATCAGTTTAGTTGGAATCAACGAGGAGAGATAACATACAAGGGAGAAACTGTGACAAACAGTCAAATTGTTGATTTGATAAGTTTTGCTACCAAACGGTACCCAGTAAAAAGAGATAATATTATTGGTCTGAATTTATTCTTGACCGCATTAAAGGAATTTAATATTCCAAGAGATATTGTATCACTGCAGATAAATCAACTGTTGGATAATAAACCTGTGACAGAATTTAAAAAACCAGGCTATAAAAATAAGTGGATTAAATTTCAAGGATAAAAATTGAGTGACAGATAAATATTTCATCATTATTATTTAGTTATTCATCAAAGATGGACTCTAAAAAAGGCGGGTTTTATGTGTACTTGGATAATACAAATAATATTATTCCGACTGATTCAAACAGAATCATAAATCATCTATACTCCACACTTGAATTAGCAAAAGACACGTACGAGGTTAGTTTATGTGAGATTGATTACATGTTAGCACCTACAAGAAAATTTGGTCATGAGCTAACAGACGGAATAGTAAAACTTCGACTGGAACCTCTAGTAAAAGATGTAGTTATAATTCCTAAAGATACAGACAATTTAGCAGAGTGGCTTAATTCAGCCAATGCTGAACTTATATTTTTAGACGAACATCTTGGATTCGAAATAGAAAACACAATATCAGGAATTTTTGTAACTATTGTTAACGAATCTGCTATGACTATAGAGATATCCCCAGAATTAAGTACTGCCTTGGGGTTCGACGAAACTCAGTTTGCACCCGGAGATTATAAAGGATTAGTAGCAGCATCAACAGAATATTTTAAAACGATAAATGTGTCAGAATTTAAAATTCGATACATTCCTGGCCCACCAGAAAACTATTCCGTGAATATACTTGATAAAAATAATGTATCAAATAATTTTTTACAAGTAATACTAAAAATGCAACAAAAATTGACTGAGTTTGAATCTGCCATCAAATTAACAATTGATAGAGCTCAAAACTCATTCAAAATAGAACCAGTTAAGCAGTCATTACTTAGAACAAGTGATACAACTCTTAGAAGACCTACACAATACACCTATACCATGGAGTTGTCAGAAAAATTTAACCGACTTTTAGGTCTCCCTTTAAATTATATTTTCCGAAATGAAACAAGAGAGTTTAAATTTCCAACACACATAGATTATGATTATAAATATTTGCATGTGTATATGAATGGAATAAAGTCATCATTAATTGGATCAACGACTGCTCCTTTACTCAAAACATTTTCAACTTCAATTGTTGGTAGTTTTTTTCCAGTAAAAGAATTTAATCCTAGAAGTTATGTAGGTGTTGATAAAATAAAATTTGACAACATTCAATTGTATATTTTGAATGAATTTGGGGACAACGTCTCATTACCTCATGGGACTTTGAAGGCGAAGCTTCACTTTCGATGCGTAAAATAATTTGTGGAGAAGAAGGTTGTACAGTGTCCAAAATGAAAAGATCAAAAGTTATTCCTGTAAATGGTAGCTCAGGCTCTATCAAAAAAACTCGAAAACGAAGAAAAATAAGAAGAGTAAAAAAAGTTGTAAAACGAAAAGCTACAAAAAGAGGAAGACGAAAATCAAGAAAGCAAAAGCGAAAATAAATATATATTACATCTTGTAAAAAATCGTGTCAGTCTAAAATAATTCTTCATTGTGTACACAACTATATAAAAAACAATAAAATGGAGCAATTTAAATTTCCTCACTCAACCGATGGTATGAGATCAGAGTTAGAATTGTTCTCAAAAGGCCTCGTTGACGTGTCCACAGAATCGTGCTTCTATGAGCGCTTGTATTCGAAAACCAAGGTCAATGAACCCCATGGACAAATTTCCTTTGACTATACCGCCAACACAAACCACTATATTGATCTTGCCAACAGTTTCTTATTCGTATCCGGAAAAGTATTAACTTCTGCTAAAGCTGAAGTTGCTGGAACTGTAACAGTTGGTACCAGCAATCTTTTTATGCATTCATTATTTGAAACTGTTTCTTTAGCATTAAATGGAACTGTTGTTGGTGAATGTATAGGCACTTATCCATATCTAGCCTATGATAAAGTGTTGTTAGGCAATTCGGAAGGAAGCAAGAAATCAGAATTAACTTCTCAACTTTATTACAAAGATGAATCAAATACCACGGCAACAAATACAGGATATACATCCCGGAAAGATCTTGTACATGCAAGCAAATATGTTGAAATGACTGGAAAACTTTTGCTGGATGTTTTCCAATGTCCCAAGTACATCCCCAACAAAGTTAACCTCAATTTAAAACTGGTAAAATCGAATCCAGCATTCCATTTTTGGCTTCCGGCTGCAGTAGGAACTGGAGGTACAACCTACAAATTTGAGTTTGAAGAAGTAATTTTCTTTCTGAGAAAAGTATCTTTGAATCCTACAATACAAAAACAACTAGAAGCAGGATTTAAAAAGAACTCAAAAATGAATATCCCAATCAAAGACACACAAATTCAGAACTTTACAATTAGCCCAGGACAATTTCATTATCAAACCGAGAATTTATTCTTTGGTAAATTACCAAGCAAAATAAGATTCGGTTTTGTAGCAGCGGAAAATTTTATTGGAACTTGGAACAAGAACCCATTCGCCTATTCTGATTTTAACCTGGATTCAATAACCATTACAATTGAAGGGCACGATAACTTTTCGCAAACAATTACTACCAATTTTGAAGAAAATAAGTATCTTTTGGGTTATAATTCTTTATTATCATCAGTCAAGCAATCCGAGGACGGAAATTTCCTCTCAAGAGAAGACTACAAACAGAATTGTCTCTTTTCATTTGACCTCTTCTGCCCAGCCAATGATGATGAGATAATTCCCCAAAGACCTGGAAAAATTACTGTTTTAGCGAAATTTCGAGAGCAACTGCCTAGTGCTGTAACAGCTATTTGTACTGGCGTGTTTGGAAATATGATTGAAATTGATGAAAATCGACTTGTAACAATGGTATTGTAAAAATGCTTAAGAGAGAAACATAAAAATGTAAACCGTAGGATACATGACCTTAGATTTAAAATTTATGATGAAAATAGTTTTAAATATGCTGTATACATAGATGTAGGACAAAAAAATCTAGAAATGTAAGCAATATGATATATGATTTTAAATAAAATAATTATGTGAATAGTTTTAAGTATGCTGTAAATATATGCTTGTAAAAAAATACAAAATTCCACCAAAAAAATAGCAAAAAAATAAAAAACACTTTAAAAAACGAAATAATCTTGTACTCTTGCATCTTATTTTCATATCAAACATCTGATTTTATTTCATTTTGCATCATATTACATTTACAAGATTTCAAAGCATAAATACATTATTTTCATATAAATTATTCATTATACAATGCTAATTCCTCAGAATAAAAGTGACCTTCAAGGACAGAATTTTCTTGGTCACGAAGTATGTAGGTAATAGGTTTTGTTAATTTTATTTCATGTATATAAAAAATTTCAGGCTGGAAACTTTGTTTGAATCCTTTGACAAATAAGGATTTTAGTTTTGACGTCAAGACTGCATCATTCAGTTTAAATTTTGGTTTTTTATCAGGTTCATCATAGTGTTTTTGATAAAGTCTAGTCCATACTTCATTTTCATTCTCCATGTTGACCTCTCTTGGCTTAAAACCATGTGCATGGTGAATTGTTCCATTGTAGGAGGATACTATTTTTGGTAGAATCTGTAAGTACGCTTTCTTGCCGCTATAAGTAAACCAGCGCTCGAGACGACTCATTATTGTACGGATGCATCTTTCTACTAAAGAAGCTTTGACTTCCGTATGTGTGGAAAATCTGGTTATTCCTTTCTCTTTTAGCAATTCAGTCATTTTAGAGTTGTAAAATTCCCGTCCATTATCGACCTGAAGAAACTTGTAGCGCTCTTTATTTTGTTGGAAGAATCGATGAAAAGCTTGGGTTACTTCCTCAGCGCTTTTATTTTTTAAAGGTATGATCCAGAGGAATCGTGAGAATGCATCCAGAATAAATAATAGAAATTTAACACCTTTGTTAACTCGACTATACATTGATGTATCAGCTAAATCTGCTACGAGCTGAAAGTTTCTAAACATCACGATTGTTTTCCTCCTTTTGAATTTTTTTCTTGCTGGTCGATGTAACTGTATGGCTGTTAACTTGTTGAGTTCTTTTTCTACATCCTTCTTATTCTGGAATCTCCTGTTTTCCAAAAATCCTTTTGTGGCGGAAAAAGAGCCTGAAAATAAAGGATTATAATATTGTCTTTTTATTTCTGACCCCAGATTACGCTTTTTCCCCATTTTGACTGATTGAATGCTTGGATTCAACTGAACTACTTTGCTACGCAAAAAGTTGTTTTATGGGACTGTCTATTTTCATCATTTGCATATGTACATCTGTTTTATACAAAATAATTTAATAAAAATGATCAAAAAATAATTAATGCATGCATAAAAAGTAAAAAAGATAATGCATTCAGTGTGGCTCGAACTCACGACTCCTAGCCGAAGCGTTAACCGCCAGACCAGTGGGACAAGTTAATTGTGAGATGGGGTTTTCACCTAGAACTTCCATACATGCGGAAAACAGAGAGAGAATTCTGAGAATCAAGGTAAGTTAACTATGTTTGTGCTGTCCTTGAAAATTTCCACGTATTGTGAAAAGAAAAAGGTGTGGAGAAAAAAGGAGATTTGAGATAGAAATAGGTGTTAATTATTCATAGTTTTTATATCTTTAGATCTCTTTTATATATAACTGGATTGATTTTGTTTGAGGAATTGAGTAAATCTAACTACAGGTAAGCGATTTATACAGATTTCACTAATTTTTTCCATCAAAAAATGTATGAAAATGTATGTACATATAAATGTGTGTGTGTACATTGTACATGTATAAATGTTTTTTTGATTTTACATTATAGAATATGAACTGTCAACAAATATTAGACTGTCAGGATTGTATTGATCACAGTTGTCAATACTATATGCGTAGAGATGGAACCGGAATGTGTGTTGGTTCTCCAACCGAGTTTATAGGGAAATGGATTAGATTTTGGGGTAGTGGTTCACTTTGTAAGAAGACAACATCATTTACAACTACAACAACAACTGAAAATCCATTAATTTCCTCACAAAACCAATCAATATTTGATCTCAAAGGTATGATTATAAAATAGCAAATACCAAATAGCAAATACCAAATAGCAAATACCAAATACCAAATAGCAAATATCAAACATCAAACATGAAATATGAAACAGGAATTAAAATTTGTACATATTTTATGTTTTATTTTAGTTTGGATGTGGCTGTCGATCATCATCATCATTACATATATTGGTTATTTTATCCATCGGAGGTGGAAAAAATTTCAAAATCATCCTCCACCGGCCCGAGTCGAAATGGATATGAGTTGGCGAGAACTTGAGGGAAGAGAATCATCTTCTGTTTCTACTACTACTACTACTAATACAAATAATTCTGCTGCTACTCAACCACAGCCATCTCGAACACCACTACCATCATCATCATCTAGAGCATATTCTACTAATACTCCACCACCAAGACCACCACCATCTCATCATGCACAACAACAACAACAGAGAGATGAAAGACAGTTACGTAGGCAAAATAATCAACAACAACAACAAACACAGCAGCAGCAACAACAACAACAAGCTATCCGAAGGAATGTACGTGCAAGTTCAGCTCCTCCTTCGTTTTCTTCACCACAACAACAACAAATTCCAACAACACCCAATCCACTTTTAGAGGCTATCATTGAATTAAATGATGAATCACCTCAACTCATTCCTAGTGACGAATCCTCCACATTTATATCACCTCATTCATTAATAGACATGTCTATGTCTGACTATACACCTGCATCAAGAGATGAAGAAAGTCCTGGAACGCCGAGACATTATCGAACAGCCATCAGCACTCGTTCATCACCTCCAGTTACTCGTCATCGTAATAATATTAATTTTGCAAATCAGTAAAAAATATTGTTTTTTCATGTTTATTCTCCTTTCACTATTGTTCTTGTTTTTGAATTGGTTTGTTATCCATTAAAAGAATACTTAATTATTCATTAAACTCAATACTCAAAGTCTACCAAATCTACATTATTTTAATTACAAATATGCATAAAATAGTTAACCAATTCATTTTTCTATTATAGCATATGCATGTACACATAAAATTTCATACACTTGCAAGTACAATGTACAGAAAACAAGGATTTCTTTTAAATTCCCGTGTTTTCAACCCTACACATGCTTGAAAACCCGGGAATTTACAGAAATCCTTGAAAAAACCGCCAAAACAAAATTCAAATCTGAATCTCCCCATTTACATCATTATTCGAGTCTAAATTGTGAAATTAAAGTATCATTGCCTGACTCGTTTGGATCTGGATTTGAATCTGAAACCTGGAACGTTTGACTTTTGACTATACAAAGTCTTAAATTTTTGTAGTGGACATGCAAACTCAAATATCAAGTACCGTCTTACGATAGCCATTCGTATCCTAGTTATACGACGTATCAAATATCAAATGATCCAAAATGATTATACGATATGTTTGAATCTATGTAGTTCTGAAAGTTGATCCTGGACCATTTCTTTCTATTCTCTCCCTTTTATTATTTTTTGAAAAAATAAATAAATGGACTGCATTTGTATTTTTTATTTTTTATTTTGTACTTACTGACATTTGTCTTATAAACCCAAAGAGGAGGATTTTATGTGTAATTTTAGTGCTGTTCATATTCAAATATCTAATGTGCAGAAAACTTGAGACTTGAGAGTTGAGATGTGTGTTTTACGTACAACTCGTGTGCATTGTGCATTGTGGATGTTGGATGCATGTTGTTAATATTATGATTGCCATGATTTTCTCGTTTGTTTAATCATGAATCAAGAAAGATGGTAAAAAATTGTGTGTATAATATTACGTTTAGATGAGAGTTAACACGTTTATCTTATATCTAACAAGTTCATGTATATTTTATGAGGCAAGAAAAAAAGAAGAAGAGAGTTTGTAAATTAATGTTCCTTACGTCTGCTGTCTGTCTATGAGTTGATGTTGTATGTATATATAAATACATATATGTGAGATGTAATGCTTACATGGACACAACATACAGATAGACATTACACATTACACATTGAGCATTGAGGATTGGAATAGCGTGTGTATGAACAATCAAAGAGACTCTATGACTATTATTTTCTTGACGTTGCAGTGTTTTCATTGAAAATGAAAATTGGCAGACACCCTCAAGCCTCAAGGAACATAATATAATGTATAGCATCTAGCATCTATACATAAAAACAAAAGGAGAAAAAGAAAGGAAGGAAAGAGAAATGGAAAAAGAAAAAGAAAACCCATTGGAACTACTCATTAAATCCATAATGATGGTGATGGAAAAATATACATAGGTGGCAAAAAACTGCCGCTGTACAAGGACAGAGGTTCTTGGTTCTTCGTGCCTGCCATATTCAGTGTAGAGGCAGCATTGGAAAAAGATGTTCTCATTCTGTCATCTCCCCGTTCCTCGTGGCTTATTTCCTCGTGTATATTAAATTTTCAAACGTCCACTGTACGACGACTACTACTTTTTCTTCTACTTTTACTATTAGTTTACATCATCTGATTTTAAGTTGATAAACAACAAGGCACACACATGTGCTTTTTTTCTTCATTTTTTATATAAATAATACGACCAGTCACTAGTCATCCTTAGCCTCAGCTTCAGTTGAATCCTTCATATCTACTACTTATTAAATATTCGTGCACAAAATCTGTTCATGTGTGCATCAATATAAATATTAAAAAAATTATTATCAGTCCACAAAGTACAAATAAATGCTCACATCAGTAGTTATCACATGACACGTTCTTTTTTACATTTGATATGTCGATTCCTAATTTCTTGCGTACGTCTATACGTTATAATATTAATATTATGTATTATGCGTATATGTTTGTGTACAAAAGATAGGAGGATTCATCATTAGATTAAAATTAAACAGCTAAATTTGATAAATGAGTGAGAGAAGTCAAGTTTAGTTCCAATGGCCACAGAGTTTGAGTTTGAGTTTACTCCTGGTGATAAAAGTATACTACAAAAAAATAACTCAACTCAACGACATATAAGAGACAGAGACACAGAGAAAGAGAGAGAGATAAACGTGTCTGTCAAAGTTCTTGTAAAGGCCAGTTCCTTACGTGTATAAAGTGTACACAATCGAGACTCGATTTTTTCCCTCCACTAGAATCTAGAATCTAGAATATATCTATATATAAAACACGCACATTTGGATAACCATTTGGATTTCTCTTCAGTCATCAGCTGAGCTGGTTGTAATATTATTACATAGGACAGGCAGGAGGAAGGAGAAGGAGCATGGAAAGTAGTAACAGTAGTGAGTAGTGACAGTAGTAAAAGAGGAGAGATAGTGATAAATTCAAGGTTTTTCCTCATCCACTTTGCTGGTTGCTTCTAATGCATAGGATATAGCTTCCGTATTACAACATGTAAATTGTACACAAAGTACTGTCTACACTATACACTTGATACTCTATCTGTACAGTGTACACTCACATGTGTACAAGCTTTTACAAGCTCTGGATTTACCATTTAGGGGATGTTGGGAAACCACTACTGTTTCTTTTCCTTTGCTGTCTACTGTATACTGTCTACATCAACATTTGGACACTGCTGCTGTAAGAGTAGGCTTTGTAATAGTAGTACTAAGAAGTAGTGAGGAGTAAGGAGTATGGAGTATGGAGTACGGAGCAGCGAAAGAACTGGAAAGAAGACGAGATAGGCTGAAATCAAGTGTAAAGACGAACAGGTGCAACAAATCTGGATGTTGATTCTATACTGATGACTGATGATGATTTGTAGGTCAAAGACCTTCCTAAGAAAAAGAAGCAACATATAATATAATATACCATAATATACGATACACAATATACAGTGTGCACATAGACGAGTGAGTTTTTCTCCAAGTCTCTTTCTTTCTCTCTCTGCCTATGTATCTCGCCCTATCCCTGTCTTCTTTCTCGTTTCTCGTTCGTAGTAACATCAGCTGGTTTTAAAAAACACCGTAGTCATTGCTTTGGTGTGGTTTGGTTGTAGAGTAAATTTTACGTCGAGAATAGCCCGAGGCTCAATAACACACATTGCATGCAAATGTAAAATCATTGGACAAAAAAACTTGCGTAGACTCTGGAGAGTAACAAAAAATAGTTTTACGTATACGTTTGCACTATCCACGTCTTACAAGCTTGTCCTGTATAATAATGTACGGTCGTGTAAAACTACGTACAGTGTATAGTGTATAGTGCGTACAATATTAAACACAATACACATGGAAATTATATAGTTATATGTCCGTTTACAGTGTACAGGCTAATCTCTGAGTAGTTGTAAGTTGTAGGAGTAAAAGGAGAAGTACGTATGAGTTGAAAAAGAGAATAGAAAAAAGATGAAGTAGAGATAATGAAGAGATAGTGGCTTAAATAGAAACTTTTTTTCTACCCTTAAATAGAAATAAAAAGACGAAGAGAGAGAGAGAGAGAGAAAAAAATAGATCTTGTTTACGTCAAGACTCTAGACTCTAGACTCATAGGTTGATGTGGAGAAAAATCATCTTTCTTCGCCAGTTTACAGTCTACAATCTACCTCTCTGAAAACTGAACATGTTTGCAAATAATGTTCACATGTGTGCTACTTCTAGCTCTAGCTTCACCATTTTCATTTTCATTTCATCTCTCCATCCTCCAGTGTATTTAGTATTTACATCCATCACTTACAGCGCAGAGATGCGTAGGAGTACAAATGTGTTTATTTGGTGTGTACTAAAGACCGACAGACAGGCAAGTTAAAAGCATATAGCGATAGTACAGCACAAGAGATGAGAAAAGTTACAGCTTTAAAGTCATAAAATCTACATGAAACTTATAATTGAAAAACAGAGAAAAAAGAGATGGTGATTTTCCTTTCGTCTTTCCTTTTCTCACGACGGTAGAAAATAGTGGTAATAATAGTATACGACAGAAAATTGACGCTTATGATCATGCGTCTCTTCCAGATTATTTCACGGATGGACGTGGCGTTTTTCTTCTTTTTTTTACACTTATTGTATACAGTATGAACCATAATACGTTAGAAAGAGCGAGTGGAAAACTGTATTATATTCCAATAAATGTGTGTGTATATTTTTGTTTTAATGTCATGTACATGTACTATAGGCTGATTACTGATACATGAACCACGCTAATCCATGCGTCTTTTATGACTGTTTTAAACTTTTTTTCAGATTAAAAGACATGTGTTATATACATGGTACAGAGGTATACAAGAATATAATTATAATGTAAATGCAAAGTAGTTCATGGTGTGAGTAGTCACTGACGCTGATGAACAATAATTAAGCTTCCTTATGTCTTCTAAATGTTCTAAATGTTCCATCTTTCATTATTGAGTGATGAACATTGATACATGTGCAATGTACATAAACAGGATATAAAAGTAATAGAAAAAAGTGAATCTGCAAAGAAATGTTGAATGTCAATAACAAAATCTCAAAATGGTTGAATTACAGTATTCAAATCTCTTAATACATTTACATTCTACATTCATTTTTTTCTCTGATTGAAGAATGTTCAAAGATATTTTCTACGTCGTAGCGTAGATCAGATCAGCTTGTGGATCGTAGATCGTAGATGAGAGTATCAAGTATAAATGATGATCTGCAAATTTGATGCAATGGCAAGTACGAAATTGAGATCACTTTTTGTCTTTACAGGATAAGAAGAAAATGAGTTCATTTCAATGTCTTTTTTTGGTGTATTTTGTATTTACTATGTCAGTGACACAGCCTAAATGCGTAAATTGAGTATGTGTATGTGTTGGTGAATAGCACTCACTGAAAAAGTTTTTCGCATCATTGGGAGCATTGCCAATTTATAATGTGTGGTTCTATGTGTGCATTTGGATATTTGGATGTTTGGATTTTTTTTCCTTTTTCAATCGTCAGTCGTAATCGTGCATGAGCATCTCATCAATCTATTATTGAGTTCTTTCATTCCATCCCAAAATCTGTACAGTGTACAGGGATGTATATGAATTTGCCAACTTTTTTTGCTCAACTTCTTATTCTAATTAAATTTTAGGGTATTTAGCATTTTTTATCCTAAAGACACTACAGGATTGCTATTTACTTGTGTCACATTACAATATCCTGTCATTTCATATATATCATGTATGATGACTTACTACGAATTACAAATACAGTATATAGGGATACAAATAATCCTTAGAGATCACAAGAGATCAATTTACTTAAGTTTTACTTCTTTTCACCACGAGTTGGTTCGTGCCTCATCCTATTTTGAAAACTTCCGTGTGTCATATAAATCAATAGTTTTCCATTTTCCTTGTAGTTGTTTTCATTTCATTTTTTATTGTAATGTACTTTACATTTATTTACATGCAGAATGTAGATATGCCACATTTGTGTGTGGATGATGATGATATAGACGAATAGGGTTGATATATATATTCAGTTGGATGTTGGATATCAATGCTTCTAATGTCAAGTTGGAACATTGAAAACATATAGGGAAAAAATTGAAACAGAAGCTCAGCTGAAACGAAACGAAGCTAAGCTATATTGAAAAATATTACATAATAATATTATCTATCAGTCTCAAAATCCGTCGACGGTATGAGTCAACACGCTCACATATTGAATGCCCATAAGATGTTAAATGATCATCTATGCACAATGCACAATGCACACATGTGCCGATGTAGAGTTGCATGTATAATGTATAGAGTATAGTCAAGCTATCTGTACACAATTTTATTGTTGAATAGTATTAAAAAGGTCAACAGGTGGAGAAGATGTAAAAGAAAATCCATTATGGTTATGCACACACTAGAGACTAGAGAGGAACAAACCAAAACGAAAAAAACCAAAAGATTTGTGATTCTGTCCTTTTCTTTCGTACTGTGTACTCTGTACTCTATGTTCTGTGTGTTTTTCAATACTGTCGTCTTTTCCTCTTCTTTCAAATTTCTATTACAATTGTACGTGTACATTGCACATTGTACATAGATAAGTTTTTTTGTATTCATTTCTCTTTTCAATTCATCTATTTCCATTTTACTTCACTGTCTTGTTTATCTATCTCCATTCTCCATTTATCCTCAATGTATAATGTATAATAATGTATGCACTGTGTATTATGTTTGCAATATCAATACCAATATCAATATCAGGTTGTAAGTTGTAAAGTGTACGATATGCTCTGGTGTAGAAAACACGGAAAATAGGAAATTATATGTCATGTGTCACAGCATAGTACATGTACTTGTTGGCCTGTGTTGAATGTTGAATGTTGAATTTTATAAAAGTAACACAGGCGTTTTGTATTAATCTCACCAGAGTTTTGATGGGTTGGTTGAAGGAAAAGGGAAGAAAAGAGGAGCATGATGTGGAACAGTACTATCCTTTTAAATCATGACAAGTCTCCTTTATTTGAATTTTGCATTATTTCCTATTACAATTGCTTACATTTTGTATTTTGTACAAGTACGGATTGTTTCAAAAAGCTGGGAAACCCATATAATTCTACATACAGTGTATGCACTTTGTTTGTTCAGGAAATTTGACAAGTGTACAGTGTACATTGTTCATTGTACAATGCAGAGGGTATAGGGTTTATCATACATTTATTGTGTAAGAAAGATTGTGAGGGAGTCGGAGGATAAGGAGCATTGTTATGATGAAAACGTAGGATTTGTAGAAGTACAATATCCTTATACAATATAGAATATAGAGTATAATACCAGGACGTATTCCCGATTACCAATATTTTGGTAATTGTACTTGTTTTCCGCTGTGGGTTTCTTCTATGTTGAGTGTTGGACTACGATGTAGTGAAGGTGACACATTAAGTCTTCTATCTTCTGAAATTGCCTAAAAACTCTGTACTCTGTACCCTGTACATTGTACAATGTACATATATGACATTTAGTTTTAATTCTCAATGTTTACGTGTTTGTTCCATGACATATGAGGATGAGGACTAGAAGCCACAGTTTAGACATTTAAGTCCAATAATACAGCCTATATTATACATATTATAGTATATAAAGTATAAAGTAGAAATCACAATGGTTTAGCGGAAGGAGAGAACAACCGTTCTTTTAAAATAATGATAATTGTGTCAACAACAACAGAAATATGAATACATTGATTTTCAGCATTATTTGTATTCCATCTGCATTACACTGACACTGACTTTAATATGTTTGCAACCTCTTTCAGTATTTTGCGTACAAACTTAAAAACATTGGACATATTATATTAATATTATGCATATTACTGCTTTTTTTGTCACAAAAAGTCTCCGAAACTTCAGAAAATGTCTCTCTCTGTGTCTTGACAATTGTTGGTTATTGAATAACGAGACAGGTTAAAAAAATGACATGATTTGGGAGGGATCGTAGCAACTGAACAACTTGCTACTCTTCCAATTTTACCCAAAACTCAAAACCCGAAACCAAAAACCCATCTGTAAAGAAAATGTCAATCTTTATTATGCTGTACGTTCAATTTTGAACGCTGATCATAACCGTAACACTAAACATCATCACTTGCACTTAGGAAAAGTTTTGCAGATGTAAACAAAACTATTGTGTGGGTGTCAAAAGAGCTTTTTTTGTCTGCACTCTACACTCTATACAATTTACAATGTACATGCATCTTTTGTGTGTTCTGACAATATTTGTGGTTGAAAATTTTATTATCAAACTTATGTTTTTGTTCTTATTCAAATGCAAACAGTTGGAAGTTGGAAATGGGAAACTGACGACAAGTTTAGGACTGAGCGGGGTATGGATTTCGAGCTACACATGTTTTTGTGTTTTTGTGTTTTATATCAAGTGCAAGTATAAAAATTCATAATGATATTGCTACTAATGTTCTTACAATGCTTGACGGTCAAAAGAATACTGTCTTAAAGTAGTAATAAATAACGTTGAGATTCGAGAGTCGAGAGTATGGAATATATTTAAATTAAAATTACAAGTATAATTTAAGTACTAGATTTGAGACAGGAGAAAGAGACATGTGTATATTTATGTAAATGAATATACTTGTACATGTATACGCAGTTACATCCACAAAAGAGAACTAAGGATGCTCGTATATGCATACATGTAAGTATGTATACGTGTGTGAAAAGTGAATACCCTTCGTATTCATTTTATAAAGTGGGGGGGAAATCACCTGATTTGTATTTTGAAATATAAAGGAAGTGAAGCAGAAGAGCAAGGTATAGAAGTGTATTATGTATTATAGAAAATATAAAATACACTTGCACTATCCTCTTACGATATTCCTTGCCTTGGCCAGATCTGGATCCAGATCTATGTGTTCTTCGTCCTCTTTCTCCTCTTGTTGTTTTCGGGTTTACCACCCCCGCTTTTTTATGTAGCCTTTGGAAGCAACAAGATCATTGGAAAGACAGACATGATGTATTGCATTATTCAACAGCCCTGTTAGTCCTACTTTTACTATAATATACTCTTCAGACTCGTCTCCTTTTCCCTACTCTCTTTTCTTCTTCTTCTTTATCTTTACTATTTTACTACTACTACTACTCCTCCACGTCTAGTGCCACTACTACACTGTACAGTACACACTCCACTTGAACCATTTACAATTTCTATCATATTTTTTCTCCTTTCCCCCAAACTCTAACTTCTTATACTTTTTTCCAAACACAGATACGTACTTGCTACTCAACATCACTCCAAAAACTCTATGCATACATATACGAACTCCAATTGTTTACTACTATGAACATCTGACCGTATCCATATCATACACGTATACAACTTGTATAAGAACTTGGAGTTTAGTGAGTCAATTCGAGATATATTCAAGGGCACTACATATTACATGTTACGCGTACAATGCACATATTTGTACCGTGACTATACTAAACTAAATGACCGAATTCGAGTTTAAATTTAAATCACTTCTCCTAAGATGTATATTGTCTGTAGGAAGTAGGATGTATCTTGAAGGGAAGATCTTTAACAAGTTACGGTACTCATGGTGTACAAGTAATCGAAATTGGTTCTTCATCTTATACTTATTCTTCTTCTTTGTCTTCATCACCATCATGAGGCTCATCTTTTTGGACCTTTTTTCTTTTCTTGTAGGGACTTGTAGAAACTTGAACTCCTTTCCTTGCATAATAACAATAATAATAATGGTGCAACGTAAGTCTTCTCGTCACTTACGTTACTAGCATCCAGCATCAAGCATCACTATCATTATCAGTAATACAATGAATATTGAATATGTATATTGTACATTGTACATGGTCAATACTAACTACTAACAGTAAGACTCCCTGCTATCTCTCGTCACAAGTTTTATGTTTACATTGACGCTCGACATCTACTACTCTCTACTCTCTCGTACTCACAATAATCATTGAAATGTTATGTATTATATTTGTGATTGAAGCTTCCAATCTGTATAAATACAGAAAAGGATTACTGACAGCGTATTTTGGATCATAGAACGTATGTATTATGTATACAGTATACACACATGAGTTTCTTTTTGTAGTGACCGTACATCATACATATATACATACATACAAAAAACCTGTTATATTTTCTAATCATTCCATTACGTAACTCACTCCATCGGATTTCTATACTGTGTACTCTAGAATCTAGAATCTAGAATCTAGAAATATGGACACATAGAGAAATTGAAATAGAAACAGAAATAAAAATCGATGCATTTGTGTTTATGTTCAAGGAAGAGTTCAAGATATCTCAAAGCTCAAAGCATACACTATCTACTGCACACAGTATAGAATATACAGTAGCAGTGTAAAATAAAGTAAAATAGCACAAGCTACAAGCTCTTGTTTAATCATACTTGCTTATCCATTTACTATATTTTTATGCTTTTTTTCTATTTAAGTAAACGAAAAAAGAGTTTTACTGTCTACTGCTTTGCTGATTCGGCAAAGTGCATTGGAAGTTGGAAGGACATGTTTTTTCTCCGTACTGTTCTGTACTGCACTGTACCATTTACATGTTGTATTTGTATAAAGTGCAATATCTTTACAAATCTACATTTGTATTTTGTATGCATGCAAACGCGCTTAGTGTTTAGCGTGGTACACATTCAAAGTACTGCAGTTGTCCAATTTCCAGTTTACAGTTTGTGCATCCGAATGAACTTGCAAAGCTACTGCTACTACTACCATTGCTATTGCTTGAAACATCTTTCAAGATGAGATGGATTGATAAAATTTAGAGAAGCGTTCAGCTCTCAGCTGTTTGAGCACTTTTTTTTTCTCTCTTATTTTTTACCGATACTCAGTGTTCAGTTTTCAATCCATTCAAGTGTATGTGTATTATGTATGTGCGCAATATTGGAAATTGAGAGTAAATATTGTAGGAGAGGACTATTATACAAAACCAATGAACCAAAAGTACTCTTTTGAGTACACTGTATAATCCTCAATTCCTTCCTTATTGAAATGTTTTATTTAGTACACACGATGCATTATACGTGTAGCTTGTACATTGTACACTGTACACTGTATATTGCATATAATCTGTACTTATATTTTGACTCTATATTCTATATGCATGACAGATTTTTGCTTTGAAGTTGAAAAAATTGAAAGATCATGCACAGTTACTTGATTATTTGTTATTGGTTTTTCTGTAATTTGTAACTTTTGCAGTGTAGAAATTTATAGAAATTTCCGTGATTTAGGGAGTCGAAAGTAAAAGGTAATCTACCGTGAAGAACATGTACAAAAATATCCTACGTTATACTTTATATGTACGATTTGAAAAGTAGGTTTGTGTACTTGAGTTTTGAGTTTGTGTCTTTTTAGAAGGATTACTTGAAAAGGAAAGAGCTGCATAGAAAACAAAAAATTGTAAAGGTTAGTAGTGTTCGTCATCACTGTCCTTTTTTTTTGTAGTAGAAAAATCAGAATAATAATAATAATAATAGTAATAGTAAACACATGTAAAGGAACTCCCTTCATATGCATATGTATTCATGTGTATAAGAAGCGTACAGGGAAGTATTATATTTTTCTAGTCATGATGGCTGGAAAGATGAGATTGGAAATAGGAGATGAAGTAGTTGTAACATTATGAGAGGTATAATAGTAATAGTAGTAGTAGTGGTAGTAGTGGAGTGCGTAAAAGTTGTAAAACATACCCTGAGGCAACCGCTCAGCTAGTCTGCCTGTCTCCAGTTCCAAATCCACATGTACATTGTACATTATACATTGTGCACTGTACACTGTGCAGACACACAACAACAACATCACGGTCAAGGGAGAAGGAAAAAAACCACTTTGTGTAGTATACATTTTCTCTATGTGCAATATACAATATATTTATTTTTATTATTGGTATATACTATATACACGTATATTGCTGCATCATACTATCGTGTAGAGAAAGAAAGAGAAAGAGAGAGAGAGCGAGAGAGTAGATTTTATAGAGATAGGAGTTTTTACCGATCCTAATACTCACTATAGCGAGGGTGAGTTCATGTCCGCAGTCCACACACATGATGTATGTTTTGTTTGTGTGTATAGTGCGTAATAAACAAGATGCTGGAATATATAATAATACTAATACTAATATATTGTACATTATACAGTAAGGAGTAAGGAAACCCAGGGCTTTGCTTTTTCTTTTCCTTCTTTTTGTATTCGTGTTCTTGTCATAATTATTATTCCACCGTCAAAGTATCATATTATTCTCCTGTACAACTTATACCTCACTACTCACTGCTCAAATCTCTTTCACTCACTCACTCACTCACTCACTCACTTTCTTTCTGTGCTACTGAATTGAAAATCTAATCTAATGTTAATCCTGGTGCTAATATTTTTTTCATGGTTCCTCTTCTTACTCTTCAGTGACCTGCTGAGTGAAGTTTATTTTTTTTCTCTTCCTTTTCTCTATTGTCCAACTAAAAAAACGAAGACTTGTATTAATTTTAATTTCAAAAAGGTATAATCAAAGCACTCATGTTCAATTTTAACTGTTTGATTACATTCACACTGGTTCAAGACTAAAGTCTCAATACTAAAGACTGGAGACTGGAGACTCGAGATGGTTGTTGTTCTTCCTCTATATTCCCTTTGTAGCGTTTAGGAGTAGTTAACAGCTCTTTAATTTTTGTTTCAAGTCAGTTTTTGACGGGACGATACAATTCATACGTATTGCATATTTTATGCATGTATAATACTGCAGAGATAGACTGATGATGATGAGGACTTGAACGTAGAAAGTAGCATGAGGATGCGTATCAGGATCAACAACACAATATAATTAATTTGTAAAGTCATCTTTAGAAATTAAATCCATAGTAAAATAATGTAGACGTTTCATTTTATGACATCGACAAATGTGTACATGTTCCATGTTCCATATTCAATGTACATACTACATACAAAGACGTGCTTGTAAATTGAAAGAGTACATATATTTTTAAACTTATGATATGTGCTAAGCAAGATATATTATGTATTATGTATGATCTTTAGATGGGGGAAAAGATACACAATAATTGTTATAATAACCGAAAATAGAGACAGATATATTATGCATTATGCATAACGTAGTATACAACTTGAGACTTGAGCATTGAGGATAATATTGTTTTTAAACACAGAAGCTCTAATACTTTGTCCTAGATTTTGAAACATTTGAAAGCAACTGAGCATGTAGATTTTGGGTTTTGGAGGACTGCTGCTCAAATGATAAATGCCATCATGCCCATGCAAGATCCTCCAAGTCCCAGTAACTTTTGAAATTCTATCTTTACCAATAATTATTCTAGTTGAAAGATTCCATGTGCTTGGGATGATGTGGAAGTGTGTGAACAACATCTGATCAATAACAAAGTACTCCTTCTGTATCTCATAAATCCTCTCGTGTTGTATTTCGTACGGTTTCTTTTCTTTTTTTTAATTCAAACGGTCAACTGTGGATTGTGAATTGAGGGTTGTGGGTGCAAGCAAGCCCTTTTTTACGTAAATCCCTAAAGAAATATAAAATTTTGAAGTCTTAACTCTAACCTTTTTAACTCGTAACTTGTTACTCGTTACAAAAGTCCTTGAGCTACTTTTCCAAAGATTTATAGACGGAAAAAAAGATTGCGTACGCATATCATGTATCCATATCCAGTTATCTGACAATATTATTTGTTATATTGGAATAGTTGTCAGCAGGCTTCCATCAATAATTACTGTTTAAAAAAATCCAATCGAAATATTTTCTTGTGGTTTGGTAATTTTGAATTACATAGAACCATTTTGATTTCTTGAGATTTTCTCCTTATACACGGTTATGAAACTTATTCTGCAAGATTTGATAATAGAGTTACAATTGTATGAAATTGAACGAAGATTAATTTCCCTTATTGTGTTTATTTAAAAATGGTCCTGAAGAAACCTAACAATAAAATACAACAAATGAAAAATCAAATTTATAGTAGAATACAAAGATGAGGAAGTTGGAAGAAGAAAAGGAAGAGAGAACATAGAGTTAAAATGAAATCAATCATTTTTGTGACAGGTTTGCTGTTGAGCTTGAGTCATTTATGTCCCAGCATGGCACAACAGATCTGGCACAAAGCCTACCTTTTCCTATCTCTTCCTCTCTAGACTCTAGTTCTCTAGTAAAGTGTTTTTTTGTAGTGACGACTGTCTTGTCTAGCTGGACATTTTCCCTTTGTTGAATGTCAAACGACTCTTTCTAAGTATGATGAACTGGGGAAATATGAATCATGAAATAAATGAAGCAACCAATAACCAAAAGTAGTAAATGTTCATATCGCTTGTATGTAAATGGAATATGGTGACATACTTGTTTACTTATCGTGTAGGATTGGTTTTGAAGAAAAAGTTTACTACAAGTAAATCTCAGTGGACAATTTTGGATCAGTTATATTAATTTTATTTGAGCTTTGGTATCTAGAAAAGTTGTTTTTATCATAGATTTTTCACGTATTTATTCTGGTTTATGGTTTTTGGTGTTCAGTAATAGTAGATAATTTTGTTGTGACTATTTATTGTATTGATTGATTGAGCGAAGCTGTTGCTTGGCAATTTCTACTTTAGGCATAATTTATAACGTCACTGAATATTATTTTTGTCGTCTTCTCCGGACAAAAGAAGTTAACTAGAGAGAAAAAACCTTTGTTGTACTATATGATACATTCATGTTTTTGTACTCATGAGACGACCGAAACTTTGTAGTAAATAATATTATACCATGTCTCTAACATGTTTGTCCGTATAATATGCTAGTAGTGTTTTTTTCTTCTTTACACATTGAGATTCAACACAAAATTTGAAATGATGTTCCAAAAGGATCAAAAATCAAAATCAAAAGTACTATCCATTTACCTTTGTGGCAGTTTGATGTTCGATATGTGGCCTAAATCATAAAGTCCCCTGCTATTAAACACCTGAGATCTGAGATCTAAGATTGTCCTCTACTTTTTATCATACAGAGAACAGAGGAAGAAAGACGAAGGAGTTTCAAGTTTAGGGCGTGTGCTTATCAGTCGTCGTCAAGTACAACTTTTCCTGTCAACCGTACAGTTGAAAAGTTTAACACTTCTACAATCTCCCACATCTGACTTATCTTTCTTTCTCCGTGACCATAAGAATGGTAGGGAACATTACCAACAAAATGTGATTGTTCCGGAGTTTAGATAACTTATCTTCCTCCTCATGTACCTGTAATATGTTCACTGCTGTAACATGGACATGGATACTCAATACTCCATACTCCATACTCACGTATGTACAATATTGATCAATGTACTTTGTACAGTTATTCCGAGTTCAGAGGTTGTGACGTTGTAAGGTTTGTGAGTTTTATATTATATACCAGATATTGCGTAAATATGTAAAACTTATGAAATATGTCCATGGTTTCGAGTCGTCTATTGTCTCTTGCAAATTTCTCATGGATTATTTTCCCTTGTACATGAACATTGTAATCTCTATACTATGTACTGTTGTTATGTGTGGTCGATTCGGTGTGTATGCATATGTGCATGACGGACCATTCTTCATTCTTCATAGATCTGCTTGATTGATTTTCATATAGGTAAAATTTAAATGGATTTAGAAAGGAATAGATAAATAAATAAATCCAGTCGCGGATTCTTGATTGTTAAATAGAGAAGCTTGAAGAATGATTGCTATAATATTAGATTTTATGCAATAATCCGATTATTATGAATGTTCTCAAGTGAGTGATCCCATAAAGTGAAATGAAAAGGAAAGGAGCGAGAAATATTGGAAACGTATACACTATACACTATACACACCGAGTACATAAGATACAGAGAATACATTGTGTGTGTGTGATACACTGCTGGAAATTGTAAGCTGTTATGCTTGAATGATGAAGCATGAAAATGAATGGTTTCATGTCAGGTGTTTAGCAAGAGAAAGAGCGAAAGAACGAGTACAGTGTACAGTGCTAAGCCAAGCTAAAGGTTTTGCAGGTTGTTGTTGGGGTGAATGAGGATTGGGAATCACAGTGAAGGAGAAAGAAAAGGAGAGAGACAGAGAGGGCGAGAGATGAAAGCAGTTGAAAGTGCTCTACTTTCATCCCATCATTTCTTTTGTTTGTTGACTATAGGCATTGAATGTAAACAAGATCCAACGTTGTGCCTCCCTATTCAGATCCACACTCACGTACGCAGTACGAACGTACGTCTCATTCCTATGGACGAGCTACACCGAGATCAAACGAGTATGCGAGTGAGTGAGTGAGCGAGCGAGAGGGAGTTGCGTTGGGGTGAAATTGCATTGCATCACGAAAAATTGCGTTAGTCTATTCTGCTAATTCTGTATAACTGGAGATGAGAGCGTGGGATTCCCGAGTACGATTCCCGATGCACAGGTTACATTATCCATTATCCTACACACATTTTCACAGGGAATTTTATCAAACTTGTTTGATCTGTGGAGCAATGCAATAAATTCCCATGCAACTCAATACAGTCGAATATCAGAATATTTTCAGTCATTTGCTAATATAATCCACACCGGTAGGGAGATCACATTCATTCCTGTAAAAATCCAGCCCAGAGTTATGTAAAGCAAATAGCCCTGATAATAGTATGTAGTAGAATTGTTGGACAAATGAAAAGCTCTGAGCAATATTTTTATTATTATGAGCAATAACTTGTCATCAAACTCAATATCCAGATTCCAGATCATACAGTATTGTGTATTTTGTATTGTACTGTGTAATATGACATTTGCCGAAAGCCGTAAAGTCCTGAATTTTATTTGGTAATCAATATATTTTTCTATGTTGCACATTGCACATTGCCCAGTTTCCCATCCCATCCAAAACATGACGATGGGAATATTTATTTTTAACTGCAATCTTGTGACGATGTTATATCTTTTATGTATTTCGCAGTTGGGGGTCGGTCTTTTGCAAAAAAAAGAAGTTTAAAATGGAGTTTACGTTTTTTTCGTTGAAAAAATATTAGGATCCTTTTGGATAGAACAGATAGAACTGTTAAAATCATAAAACAATTTATTGTTTCGTAAATAGCAAATTCATTTTCCTTTAATATTGCAGTTGTTGTTATTCTTTAAATTCTCTGTATAAAAACAATAAGCAACATGATACATGAATAATTTTAATGTCGACTCCAACTAAAGACAACTGAACAACTGCACAACTGAAAAGTGTAGAAACGGAGAAAGGCGTTTAATATTCAGGAAAAAGTGATAAGGAAAGAGATTTGTCTTTGTAACTGTAATTACGCAGGAACAAACGCAGACATACAAACACAGATGCACATCAACATCAACACAAACATCATGTACATGAAAATAGACACACATAATATACGAAAGTCTTTGATGCGTATCATATCGGACTCACAATTCATGTGCATCACTTTTATGAATGAAAAACCATGACAGTACAAGTTTTTGAGTCACAATTTAATAACAAAGAATAATAATACACAAATGTTTCTTTTTCGTTCTACAACAATATCTTTCTCCATTCTCTCATTCTGCACACTGTGATCTATTGTATTCTCCGTGTATGTGTCTGTAGCCTGTCTGTAGTCTGTATTTTGTACCTGTGCATGCAGATAATCTCTTGAGCAATAGAGATGACAGCGGGAGTAGTTTGTCCACACTGTCCACGATGATGCTTCAACAGTCACAAGTCACAATCATCCAGGGAAAATTTACGAGCTCAGCGTGACGAATGACTTCTTGTCTTTTTTTTCTCCTTAGTTTTTTCTTGTCTTCGTTAGTAATTTTTACTTTGATCTCGCTGTGTTTCACCAGTAGCTTTAAAAAAAAGCCCAAACACAAATTAAACTGAGAGAGTTAGACTTCAGACAAGTCCGTAAAATCAAAGTATTATTGTTTTTCAGTTTAATGCTGGTAACGATTACAAAGTTAGTATTATTAAATATCTAATCTTATTTAACTTTTAAAAATTTTGCCGAATAGATTCAAAGTGTTAGACTTTAGAGTTGTAAAGCTAATGTGAACACTGTACATACAGGGAACACAGAATTGTCGTCTTGTTTATAGAAGAGGAAAAAGAGTGAGAATACAGGCACTACCACATAAGGAAATCCAATGTGCTCTGGCTCTATTTCAATTGAGAAAAATTGAATAACTCTGGTCTCGAGAGGGTATCAAAAGGAAAACGGCAATGATATTATTAAATGTAAAGAAATAGGAAGAGACTTTTGTGTAGTTCGGGAGGTGAAATAAATATAAAAAGTATTCCTACAGTCTACAGTATAAAGCAATATAGATATTTAGCATTTGTTTATCCTTACCATTGCATGTATGCTTTTCTGTTTTCCGGGGTTGAATAGTCGATATGAACCGAGCCGAGCCAAGCCAAGGAAAGCTATTACCTTATGGTTACAAGTGACAAAACAAAACCTGAATAAAAGAGTAGGAGTTTTAAAATTATGAATTTAAAAAGAGGGGCACATAGAATGCTAATTTCAAATAAAGTAACCAGAGGGAGAAAGATATATTATAGCAGATACCTGTGTGTTGTGTAGTAAAAGGTTAGTTGAGAACGGAACAGGTGTGCGGAAAATGAGGATCAGATAAAATATTAATGAGTGAATACTCTGTTTCCCTCTCTTAGTGGTGAAACAAAAACAAAAACAATGTTTCCTATTTCCTCATATTCAGTACGGTATTCATTTTACTATATTATGACCTCTGTATAAATACATTTTATTGTACTGTATTGCTTTGTATGATAATGTATGATATCATAGACTCATAAAATGAATGAGTGGCCGGGTAGTTCAAATGCTCCGTGATCCGTTCAACAGATTAAACTGAAACCGGTGCCCGTGTCGGTGCCAAAGCCGATGCCGGTGTCAGTGTCAGTGTCTGGACCTGTGTTGGCCTACCACAGTATATCAATATAATGTACAATGTACAATAAACAATACACAATACAGGTAGTCTGCATTGGGGGAAAATGAGAAACATATTTAAATTTAATGTAAATGTACATTGTACATACGCGATAGGTTAGAATTGATAGTTTTGATAGTAGAAAGATAAAAGACGGATGACCATAGGGTAGAATTCGATATTCATAACTGATATGTTTCTAATCGAGGTTAATATCGGAGCATATGCCACGTGCCCTGGACGGAAATGTTTAGAGTTTAGAAAAAGTAACATTTGCGTACCATTTCCATTTCATATCGCATCACATCATATCATGTCCATCTACTCCTGCTGTTGCTTCTCCACAGAACTGTCTCATCTCACTCGCTCACCTATCTCTGTGGCTCACTTTTTGGTTTATTTTTTATTTTGTCTCTGATCCTCATCTTCACCTAACATACCTGGCTGTACACTGTACACTGTACATTGTACATAAGCTGTAAGGTGCAATCATTCAGAATCTATAGTGATCATGATATTTTTTATACAGGGTTATGGTGATGACCACTTGTCCAAAATTGATACAATGTATATTGTATATATTTTATATGTATCTAATATTCAAAAGTACAATTGAACCATGACCATTGTTGATGCGTCATCACAATTAATGAGTTTTAAATGACACCCAGTCAATCATATTTGTCGCGTACTTGTACTTCTATGCATACTGTATACTGTATATTATACTAGTAGTTGCACAGTAGAGTATCCACAAATGAATAAATGAAGACGAACCAAATCTGATAAAATTTTATGTTTCTGAAATAATTTTACTATTATACAAAGTATTGTTCAGAAAAAGTCGTAAACACTTTATGATTCATAATTTGGTTCAAAGTGTTTGAGTGTTTGTATTTTTGTTACTGTTCTACATACACTCTATCACAACGTTTCCTTATTTCTTACATTTACATGCATATATAGATGTGCAGAAAATACAATAGTCTTTTGGCTCTAACGATGGACGATGGAACGGGTATGTAAAGAAATGCATACATTGTCTATTGTCTGACCTATATAATTTTTAATGCTTAATGCTTTTGTCTCCAAAGCCAGACTCATTAGTCATGACTCATCACATTCTTATATATCTACATATATAGTGCTAATAAACTACTTGGATCGTTTTAAACGTCTACACTCTACAATCTACAGCATTATATATTTTATATCTGTAGAACCTGGGATATTGAGGTGTTTAGAGTTTTGAGGTTTTTTAAAACTTGACACTTGACACAATATGAAAAATGAGCTATCTACTCAAGTAGAAGTAGGATCATTTGTTCACCGTGATCTCTATGGAATCATGTAATTAAAAAATAGAGTATTGCCTTCTTTTTCAATGGGAAAACGTTGGATGAAACATCATCAACATTTGATATAAGAGAAAATAGCATATGTAATATGTATAACGCATGTACATATTTCATGTAAAGCATGCTCATCTTTCCAAATGAGGCATTACACAACTTACCTACGTACTACCTACGTAACACTTTTGTATACATACACATACATGCGACTGTTCGACACTACGTGCACAAAGCGGAAGAGGGGAGTTATTCCAAAGATTAGGGCTTGAAGGTTTTATACAATGTATACGAATATATCTGTATGCATAAAAAGCTTCATATTTATATCTCTATATTTCTACTTGCGTGCATATTCAGCACCAGCACAAGGTATAAATATGCATTGCATATTTATAAAACCAACATCCAAAATACGGCTATAGAATATTTTGTAACCAAGATTCAGTTCTATACCTTTCCATAAAGTCTTTGAGTATGTTTGCATATACATAGATATGCATGAGTTTGTATTTTATATCTATATCTATATCTATCTATATAATATGTCTACATAGGTAAAAAGGGTTCCAATCATACCTACTTGGTTTGTTTGATGTGGAAAGAGAGAGGGGCATAAAAATGATGGGTGGTTTTGCTAGTTGCTAGTGCTGTTGCATTGCTGTTGCTTTGAGGTGATGCGCTCTTGAATATGTCGGGAAAACACTTTTCCTGACTGATTTATATCAAACGTAATGGAACATCGTCGGATGCATCCGACGTTACACTTGATGAATCGAACTATCTTTTTGTGCCAATTTCCATATGTGGACGTGATTCTAATCATTCCAGGATCATCTTCTTGATAAACCCACAGTAAATATTATCATTGGCTATCCAATCCACAATTTATCTAATTTTGTAACTTGAACTCGTATACATTGTACATTGTACATATAAGTTGATGTGCATACTGTTGAATTATAATTAATTGAGTTTGCACGAGCAGCTACGACTAGCTTTTGAGCAGTACGGAATAAGGAGTATAGCTCATATTAAATCAGATGAAAATAAAACAGCACGTATTTGTGAACGGAAGTCTACCGTATGGCTTTTTATTTCCTGGTATTAGTCATTCTTAAAATATTCGAGCAGAAAAGTTTGTTGTAAATGCATAAGATAACTTGGTCTTCAATATAAAGACATTGTTATTTTCAGCTAAGGATTTGCATAAGTTTTCAAGAACTTTTTTAGAGATTTAAAGATTCACGGGTTTGTGATCTTTGAAATATTTGTTTACTAATTATTTTGAAAATGAGAGTATTGATTATTGATACAGTTAACTCGAGGGAATATATCATTCAAAGATTAAAACAGGATAAAAAGTTTGTTCTACTTTGCCTGAAACGGTTTTGATTGGATCCACTCAAATTTAGACTGAGGTGAAGAAAAATGTGTAAAATTTAAAAATTTGCTCTTACTTTTACTTTCCTCGGGGTAACAGGATTTTAAGTGTCTGAATCATGGATCATTTCTCCCTGTAAAATCATGGATCATTTCTCCCTGTAAAATCACTTGCGATAGTAAACTGTAGAAAATTGAGGAGATGAAATCTAGAGTGTTGATTTCATATCCAGATCGGTATCGATGTAGACTTTGGTAAAATCATGATACATCAGACATGAGATTGAACTAATGTTAAAGAAATACGAATATGAATATGAAACATATTTATGCCTGAGAGGGCTGTCTAGTTTGAGAACAACAACAATCAAAATCACTTGGCCCCTTCTCATTATCCTGAAAAAAGACCATTATACAGAATACAGACTACAGACAGAAATACACGTTCACTGATCTTTTATACATAATACATGAAGTATAGGGCATATATGATATATCCTTTTGTTCTTTTATTTTTATGATATTATACATTATACACATTATATATATCATAGACATTGCTTCGCTTGTCAGTGTCCAAATCTAATGAGCTCATTTACGCTCAAGTATATTCAAAAGTTGGGAAAAGGGGATAAAAATTAAAAATTCATATGCATTAGGACAGTAGATGGTAGACAGTAGACTGTAGAGAACCACTGCATTCATCCTTCATTGTAATACCTGAGGACATTCGACCAAGAGAGAGAGAAAGAGAAAGAGGGAAAAGCACTGCAAACGCTGCTCTCACAAGTCAGTTCGCCAGTATACTAATATCATTTTTTTTTAAATTTTCATTCACGATTTTTTGGCTTTTAACTCCATGTGTAAGTGTGTGATTCCCCCAGTCGGTTTTCATTTTCTACTCGTATATTATCCGTGTGTATGTGTAAGTTATGACTGTTATCGTATTGATGTTGATGATAATCATTATGATTATGATTATTATTATTATTTTGAGCTCATACTTATACATAAATGTGTATCTACTATCCACTATCCATGCATTTGGTTTTTTCCCTAGTTTTTGTATTTTTAGAGTGAGATTATTTTTCTCTTGTGTTTGGTTTCGGATCCTTGCTGGTTGATGGTTGATGGTTGTGAATGAGGAACCATGAGGTAATTAATTTATATAACGACCCAGGCCATTGTGTGAATACTTGAAATGAGAAAGAAGGAGAACCTCGTGAGTTCATCGATGAGAGAAAAACTGGACCTATTAATAAACAAAAGATTCAGACGCTTTGACTTAATCACCATCAGCATCCACCATCAACCATCAAGTAATACACAAGGAGAAACAAGAAACAAGAATACCTACCGATTCAATATTCAGTATTCAGTATTGAGTATACAGGGAAACAGTAGAAAAGACCAGAGGCTTTTCTGTGTATTCTTCTGTATTATGTATAATGGACATGATAATAATATTATTATTATAATATATTATATCACAAGTATAGGAAGCATATTTACATCTATAGTTCTCTTTCTCTTTTTGTCTCTGACAGTATGGAAAAAAACATATTCTAATGTTTTCGATGGGAAAAATCAGTCGTTGCTAACTACTTTTGCTACCAAGCAAGCATCACAGTGTACATGTAGAGTTTACAGTGTGGAGTTTAGAGTGAAACTCCATCAAAAACCGGTTTCTCCCAATAGATGATTGTATTGTAAAATGTTACATAGTCTCGATTTATTTGTACTCGAGAGGAGAAAAGATCGAGAGAAGTACGATACGAGTAACGGGAAGGATGAGACTGTGTGCTTTGTGAATTGAAGATGTGGATGTTCGAATTCAAGTGGAAGTTGCACACTTTGACCATCCAAAGGCCAAATTGATTTCTCCACGGTTTCCGAATCTCTGAAGAGTTTTTCAATTGTGAGTCTATAGTGTATCGTGTGACAAAAATTCTAGAATTCTAGAGAGCCCAGCTTCTGTTTCAACTTTTTTCATGTTTCTGGTGATTGTTTGTCCAGCTTTTGCACCTTTTCGTTATTATTATTATCATTATTATATATGATAAAAGTTATATAAATTCTGTATCAAATCTTGTACATTGAATTCTTTTAGTTTTGATTTTTTAATGCGTGCCTCATTTCCTCCAAATAATGACTCAAATGTTGTAGTCTCTCTGTCAGTCTTCTTTATGTGTACTGCATAAAATACACTGTCCATTGTCCATTGCCCATGTATGGAGAACATAATGTGGCAGCTTAAAGTTAAAGTTGTCACTATAAATTCAAATTGTTCTGCCATATTCTTGATAACAGAAATAGAATATTTGAAACATTATCTCTATCTTTTCGTCTGTTATCTCGTTATCGTACAGATTTTAGTTGAATCCAAGAAAACTAAAACTAAAAAAGTGGATAACGTGCGATGGTGCGATGGGCTAGGAACAACTTCCACTGCAACTGTACTATACGGTTGAAGTTACTGTTGGCAGTTAAAGCCAACCGTACAGTAACTGGTTGAGGAAATGAGGAAGAAGAGAGAGAAGTGATGCAGACGGGAGAAAATTAATTCACGTCGACCACTGTAAAAAATCTCATGGAATCAAAGTTCATTTTTTCTCCTGTTCAAAATCTATTGAAATGACTTTGAATAAAAATCAAGATGGTTCATTTGTACTTTGTTTGAGCTTTGAGCCTGAGTCCAAGTCTGTCGAGTCTGTCGAGTGTCAACTACTACTGATGATGGTCTATGTTTCATTCTCGGATCAAAATGGCCTGGATTATGCTGTTACATTACTCGTACTACAACAACAGGAACTACTACTAGTAGTATGTTCTTGTGCAAGAACAACATAAAAGTTGATAGGAATAGAAAGTGTGAATATTACGCTCCAACTGGAGAGAGGAGCAACTGAACACAAACCACATCACACGCTACAATACTTAATACATGCTACGTGCTACACATTACACTCTACAAACTACACATGCAGTAGAATAGAGTAGACTAGACCGATAACCGTGTCTTTCTTCTTACTATATAAAGACATGATTTTTTTTCTAATACAATTTACTTTGGTTAGGCTTAATCTAATTCTTAGTTTGAGCTTCTGGATCTGAATCTGGATCAGGTTCCTCCACAGATTCTACACGACTACCTACTCTAAACGCTACTCTATACTCTGTACTCTACATTAATGGGTTTAATCGGGTCCACTTGGTTCTGCTCATTTAATTCAACTATCTTGTCCACTTCAAGTTCCTTTCGGATGAATACATCAAGGCACGTGTGACAATGACGATGACGTTGTATTTGGATTTGGATTTTGACAATCTTTTCTTCTTGTTTCTTGTCTCTAGTCTCTAGCACTAATGATAAGCCATCGTCCAGAGAAAGGAGGGACTAAAGTACATGTGTTTATATGTATCTGCTCCTGAAGCGAACCATCTCGCTTTTCATACGCTTGATAAAGCTCAAAGATTTTCTTGTGATAGATTATCTCCGATAATAAACCAGGAGTCTTTATCATTTATCGAACAAGTCCATATGAGAAACATTTTTATTGGAAACCTGCATAGTCATAGCACTTTCACACTTCACACCTAACTTTATTAAACCACTTATGTGACAGCTTGACCAAAGCAACAAAATTTCCAGTTCATATATAATCTTTTCTATTGAACCGTATAAAGATTCGATACTTGATAGATTGAATGAAAACTTTTGATTTCGCAAGGTTTTTCCACAGAATTTACTCTGATCATCACTGTCTCTGTACTCTGTAGGTGACAAGTATTGGGAAATTTCTATTGTCCATTTATGTCTCTCGTCTCTTGTCGTGTCAAATTGAATACAGACACAACGGAAAAATGTTTTACATTTTTATACTGTTGTAAGCTTACTGCTTGAAAGGATTCATTAGAGTTTTCTGTGTGAATAAAAAGTTTCATTTGCATACACAATATTATTACTAAATGTAATATTATATTTTATATTATTATTTATTATACAATTTAAAGTCGACAAAATATGGATTTAAGAGATTAATGTAAATTAAATAAGTAAATAACCTAAAGTAGTAAATGGTAAACAATACTTTTGCACTGTACGAAAAATCCATTTAGAACCTAATAAGGCAAATAATGAAATAAAAAAATGGAGGAAGGTGATGCATGTCCCTTTTTAGGAAGCGAAGCTGACTATTGCATTCGTGCTGTCCGTCTGTCTGTGTACAAATTGAGTACGCTTCGCGTCGA